>JAXGGA010010909.1:0-44787 GCA_038373865.1 Uloborus plumipes
CCTTCTTTTCTCCCAGTCTTTAAAGAGCGAAATATTAATATATAAATAAATACATCCGACAATATTTGCACAGTATTGAATTCCGTGAGCATAAGAAAATAAAGTAAAAAAAAATGTTTTAATTAATGCCTCGTTAACTTATCTTAGAATAAAGTAATTGATTTCAGATTACACAAATAATTATTCTTTTCCAAATGAGCCTTTGTGGTAAGACGCAAAAGTAATTAATTTACATCAATTGAGCAGAATTAACAATTTCTCAGAGAAAAGTTGTTTGCTAAAGATATCTAAATGAATTGAATAGTTTTTAAAAATTGCACTTTGCATGGAAAATAAACACTTGCACAGGTGGTGTAACATTTATTGAAGTGGAAACGAAATATATTATGATCAAGCATGAAACTTATTTTACTCCATTACTGATCGCAAAAACTTAAAGTGCCTATCAAAAAATTTAATTGGAAAATATACTTTTAAAAGTGCATGATATTAAGAAAGGCAACACTAGTTTTAAACATAAGTGATAAAACAAGAACTGCTTTATGCAGTCTTAATTATTGAACAGTTTTAATTACTCTTTCTACTTACACCTAATTTAAATTTCTAGTTACAACCTTGGTGTTGATAAGATAGAAAGAAAAGACTTATTTCTTATGGTACCAGTCTTTGAAAACTATACAGATAGTCTTTGTTGGTATCGGTACCAACACTTCTGAAATTTCTCTTGAAGCTGAGACAAACACTCTTAGCCTATCAGCTATCACCCACAATTTAGGCAATTATTTCATTTTAGGGATAAAGCTGTATGAGAAGTCATTTTTTTTGTTCAGGCTTTTGCTTAGATCACGAATATTCTAATGATGAAATCTAAATCCGTAGCTTTTGTACAGTAATTGTCCAAATAAGAATCAAAATCATCAATTTTTATAGCTTCAGTTTTTTTCTCAATTGGAGTGACTTTTGCATGAAAAAATTCCGATACAAATTACTCAGACGATGATCATTCATGAACATGTTTTTGTTGTTTTTACTGTAATTATTTAAGCTATAATGTGTCTGTATTTCGGTTATGCCTCTATAGAGCAATAACGATTATTAGTCTCTCAGCAAGGGTCAGTATAAATAGTATCATTTTAGTGGTACAGTCATAGAAAAAAAAAAACGAAACACTCGCTCGTATTCGAAAACTATTAACACTAGAGACACGTGTAATATGTTATTTTTTCAGGAATAATGTGTTCTATAAATTTCTATTGGTAAATTGTTGTTAAGGGGTCGTCTTCATATAAAAATTGGCATCAACTTTAAAATTTTCTATGAAAACCCCCCTTTTTTATCGCATATTTGTGATCAGCAACACCATTTAACTTTGTATACCAAATCGTTTTAAATTTGCACCAGCCGTTGCTTCACAATTGAACTGAGAAAAAACGGTCCCGTAATGTTAAAAATATTTTTGATACTTGGGCATATAATACCTAAACCACGATAGGTACGGCAAAGTTTGTTTTTTATATCAAAGTATGAACCAACCCAACACTAAAAACGTCATTGACTTCCTCTCAGATAAAATTTTGAATTTTTTATGAATTTTGAAATTAATATTTGAAAAAATGATGATGTGGAACCATATAATATTTTGATGGAGAAACAATCTAGAAGGGGTTTCAAAGGAGAATCCAAAATGGGAGCTCAAAATATCCAGTAGTTTTTGAGATATGCTAAAGGAACCATTTTTAGGGACCATATACAACTATGCAAACTGAAACAATTACAGGGAATTTCTATGCAAAGAAAGAGGAATATGCCTATCCACCAGTTGCAGAACATGCTCAGCGTTTTTATATAGTATTTAGTTTTCAACAGTTATAATATGTTGAAAGCGAAACGCTAATAAAACTGCCAAGTATATTTTAAAACTGGTAGACAATCATATTTTTTTTGTCCATTAGTCAGAAGTCTGCATTCATGCAACATGTAGCAATTCAGAAAACTTTTTACGTGGACACTTGATTTTCATGAAAAACTGGTATCTCGGAAGGTTATTTGGAATAATTTGTGAAGATTAGACGTTTTTTTTAAATTCTGAGCCACGGTTTTAACATTTTTGCCAATCCTAATACAGTAGTTTATATAAATACAAGAGGTTACTTTTAAGTTGTAACCCTCTCCAAAAGGTGTGTGCTGCAACGGTTAGTGCGTAGCTAAAAATATGCATCCATCTTTGTTTAATTAAAAAGATAGAATGTTGCGTTTTTCCCTTGAACTCTACACAGTAGGGTTTTCTCTTCCAAATTTCAAAAAAATATTATAACTTTAACAAAACCCGAGAATTTTTAATTAATTACGAAAAGCAAACGTATTATTGCGAGTAGCTTTAGGTAATTTAATCGAAAAAATATGATTTGTCTACTCTTTGTAAATTTCGACCTTGAAAGTAGCCTTTTAAATGTGGTGGTGGTCCCTAAATCTTTGGTCGGTCATAACTTTTGTTCTACTGGTCCTAAAGTGATGCCGCTTGGTACCCAGGGTACTTTTGGCCCTCCGCATCTAATTATGTAACCAAATGTAGGTGTTCCTATTTGAAAATTTAGACTTTGAGTTCATTTCACTTTGTATATAGCCCCTTATCAAAATTTTACTCACATAGTTTTAAAGAAGACTTTAATCCATGTCAGAAGACACCTTTCTTTTGTTCTTGGCAAGTATAGCAGCCGAATAATTCAGAGTGTTTCGTTTTTTTTTTCTATGACTGTACAGCTGACAAAGTTGTTATTGTGTTTCAGTTTTGTTTCAATGCGGAAATCAAAATCGGTACCTTTTATACCGTAATTGGCAAACTAACCATCAGTGCTTTTCTATGCCACAATACCACTCTGAAGTTTTTATTTTAAATTATTTTGGAGCTTAGTTTACTTTTTTTTTTTTTCATGTTGTGATTTTCAGTTATTTTGAGTTGCGTTGTATTCCGTGTTCTTCTTTCGGCCAGGTTTTTACCTTTTCGTTCTTATTCTTATTATTTCTTTATTTTTTTTTATTTATATTTTTCATTTTTACTGAAAAGCAGTTGAGCACATTTTTACAGAATCTTCAGCTTTAAAAAAATAGTTCAACAGAGTTAGACCTTAAGCCTGAATATAATGCGAACTATTAAATGAATTTGTCAGGGCTCAAAAATAAATCTTATAAAATCCATTTGAAAGTTTATTTTAAATTTTGTAAATGTTTTTCTCGATGCTGTTATTTTGTTCCTAAACTTTATCTATTTTCATGTTCTATTTTTTCATATTTATTGTAAATAACGCTGCATCTCATGTTTAAAACAAATGTTATTATTTTTTTTATAAACAAAACTATAAGATTTTTGGTCTTAACCTTGGACCCAAATTATATTTTATTTGAAAATGAGCAGAATTGGAGGTCAGAATTGGCAATGTATCGAAATTGCAGCAAAATATTAATTGGGTGCTTTTATAAACTCTTATGTAACTAATATAAACTACAGAATACAACTTCATTTCTTCTCTTAACATATTTTCAACCTCAAGCGATTATACACGTCAAAAATTAAAATTTTAATAAAAGTCTCTTACCGTCTTTCTTGTAATGAAGCATAAATAGATAACACTTAATCATAAAATAACACCTTGCATTCATTTACGCATTTAGCTTTGTCTAACTAATGGAAACCAACACCTGCGGTTTTTTATTCTAACAATTAACGGTAACTCGATTTTCCTATTGATAAGATAAATTGCTGTAAGGAGTCATTTTTCCAGACGGAAATAATTGAATCATTGCTCAACGTCGGATTACGTATATCTCGAACTTTTCTGGTTTCGTATGTGCGTATGTTACATGAAGCTGCGAATTCAATTTTGCTATCACAAACACTTAAAATGTTCTGCTTGAACATATACCTCATTGTTTATCAAGGAAAACATGTAAGCATAGCTCACGCAGTACACAGGCATTTACTTAATCTTATATTGTTTTTTGAAGATACCTCTTCAATTATCTTTAAGCTAAAAATGAGCTCTTGCCGTTTAGATAGAAAATATTACACACTTACGAAGGGGGAGGAGGGAGCAGGATAATACGTTTCCCCGGTTGACTTGGATCAGAGTTGTGTATGAAAGTCAAAAAATAGATTGAGACGTTAAAGATAAAATTTTTAATTTTTCCACGGAAGTAAAAAGGACATTGAGACATTTGTCATGCCTCCTGATATGCTTCCAAAAGTAATCGAGGAAAAACATGATGATTTGCATGCGGAAGAAGTGACGAACGACTTGTTTGTCTTCAGCATGGCTTTAAAAGCACCTTCCGCTGGGATTCTTCTTCAAAGCAAGAAAAAGATAGAACTGTCCTGTGCAAGATCAGGACTGTATGGCGGATGGTTTAGCTAGGCGGTAAGAGCACACATCCATTCCGACCAGTCAATCTCTACCTCGATTTGAGTCGATCGTGGCAGTTTTTAACCTTGTTTTCGCATGGTCTCGCATGGTTATCCAACTTCAGAACGTCAGATCTGAGAAAGCTAGGGCGCTTTTTTCTAATTCATCTGAAGAAGTTCAACGGTTCATTTGTTTGCAAAGCCCTGCTAGATTCCTATAGGGCTTTTTACTTATCAATCGGTATGACGAAGGTTTGGTACTTATGTTGGAAAATTAATTTGTGTCGTATATTTCAAGTATTCCAATAATTTTTTTGTCTTTATTCATATCTCTGTCCACAGTCACAAGAAGAGGGCCGTAAGGCGTTGGATTCGTGACCGGAGGGCCACGGGTTTAATACTAGCCGATCAAAAATCCATATCTTCATAAATGGTGACTAGGAGAAGTTAAAAATGCTTGTGTTGACAAAGTTCTCCAATGAATCCAAATCTCTGGGGATATTGGACGAGACGTTTGCTCGGCGTCTGGATTAAAAAACACTCTTCAGAGCCCCATCCAAGAATGTTAGAGTTTAAAAAAAAAAGCTAAAACGCATGAAAGACGTAAATTATTTTCCGGCCTTGGGATCAGGGACGTCATTTCGAAATTTTCCAGGGAGGGCAAAGGGTGCATACACAATGTAAAATTTACCAAAAAGTGGCAAAAACCACGACCACTTATATGCCAATGCATTGATTTCTCAAAGTCAGGGGGGGGGGTGAGTCTGTGAAGTTAGGACTTTTGTGAAGTCAAAGCATTTTTTTTTAATTTCGGGAGGGGAGGGGTTTAATTATTGCAATAGTAATACGTTATATTGAAAGATAAGTATGAATAAATGCACAAGTATTGATATTGCGTTTTCACACACAACATTACACTTATTTTAACGAGAGTTAGATTCTAAATGCCAGTGATCGTTTTCCCATGCTTAAACTTGGCAAATTGTCAGACGTATCAGCAATTGAAACCTCGGAGGTAAAACATTTCGTGACTATATACTACACACCCATAGGTAATTAAATAATTGTTTCCCAAAACATTAATTTACACTAGACGAGTAACGAACTAGTTTTCAAATCTAAACTGTGTATTCAACAGTGCGTTGACGTTTAACATTTAAGTTGGCATTTAAAGTTTTGCATAAACTGTCAGAGATTTTGTTTTATATCGATTTATTTGTTGAAAACAAATCTCGCATCGGTATAGCCTCAAGATGTGTAGCACATCTTCGTGCATTTTAAAATTTCAAAGTTCATTTTCGTAGAAACAAATCTGTACAAGAAGATATATTATTATAGTAATATATAGAATCTACTTTAAATCATGTTTGACAACAATTAAATGGAAATACATATTTAATCTTTATAGTCCATATTCACCAAACCAATCTGGTAAACAAGATAAATTCTTAGGATACGTAAAACTAGTGAAATAATAAATAAAGCGAGAGCTGCAATGAATGCTTTGACTAGAAACATCTGTTTAGTATAAACATCTGTTTAGTATTAGAAAAATTGAGCATGATTTTGTTTTCAAATTATTGATTTTCAAACAATGAATACACTGCTTTTGCAACGGAATATATTTCCTTAAAACTCTAAACTCATATAAATAACAATGAGGAGGATTTTTGAATAGCACTATTAAAAAAATGCCATTTAGTTTAGCCAAAGGACTATGATATACGATAATTACTTGCTTTTGTTATAACAATTCTTTGAAGTTTTATCAACATAAACTGTGAGTTACTGTAATATTTAATATTTATGGACACGTTTTTCGTCAGAGGATCTTATTTCTTTTGTGTTTTAACCCGAGTATGATAAAATGAAATATTCTTCTAGGCATAAAATTTTCAAAGTTAAAACTTCAGTTATTTCGAATAAAAGTCTAGCATGCATTGTATTTTATTTTATGTAGCAATTTTCTCTTTTTCCCGAATTTTTTTTTTTTGTGGTATTTTAGTGGTTTTATGCATGCTTGTAAGATTTTTACATTAACCATTGTATGCATGTTTCTATTTTTAATAACTATCATTCATTAAACCATTGTAATAATTCCCTACTTTTTCTAGACAATTTTAACAGCCCAGAGCCTTAAAACAATTTTGGCAACAGCTTATAATCATTTTAAACATGCTTAGAAGGGTCTTTATTTTCAAAGACGCAAAATAACTTTTTTTTATGTTTGCTTTATGCGGTAGTAATATACGAAAAGCCACCCAAAGCCTCTCATAATATTTTTCTTTTTTTATACAGTAGTTGATCAGCTTTACTCAGACAGAAGACCGCGTAAAAAACGGTTTTGCCGAAGGATAAATCCAGGCAAGATTGACTACACAATGAGATGGAAGTAACTCCCAAAAAACTCCAGTGAGAATCAAACCCACAACCTCCATTCATGTCACGGAATCACTGATGTCAATGCACTCAGAATACTATAGGAAGGTTAACATTAAACTGACCATACTTAAGGTCTCATCGCTTCAACCTTGCTGAACAAATTTGAGTGAAGCAACAAGGATAAATAATGTGAGAATCAAACCCATAACCTACTACATAAGAGGTAAAGCTCCTGTCACGGAATCACTAATGCTAATGCTCTCAGAATTCTACAGAAAATTTAACACTAAACTGACAGCATTTAAGGTTTCATAGCTTCAACCTTACTGAAGAAATTTGGGTGAAGCAACAAAGATAAATAATGCGGGAGAGATTTTGCCCGCTCGTTTTGTGGTAAGTTTTAACCAGAGTCCATTAGATTAAAAAATATTTCCAAAATATAGTAATGACCAGGTGAGGTTTTTTCTTGAAATATGCATAGTAGTATCTGTGGCATATACCTTAAATAAGGAAGATTAATTTTCCTTAACTTTCATGAGAAAAGTAATTGAAGGGGTTCAGAGAAAAGGGGATTCCAAGGGAAATCCATGAAAAAAATTTGATCATGTTGAAACTTTGAATATTTCATATGAGAAAATGTGTACCTTTTTATCATTATAGTTAAGGATATACATTTTGAGCTCACGTTTACACATTAAAAGAAAACTGAAAAATATGAAATAGGCTCCTGCGCTAGGGATGCACCGATTAATCGGTAGTACCGATTAATCGGCCATAATAGGCCACCTTGCTGATTATTTATAATCTGCAAAATTGAACCGATTAATCGGCGAGTACAAATATTTTTTATTTTACAAGAAATTATGATAAATATATTTGTTTTAGTAAACATATGTAATTTTCTGCAAACACATAGAAGCAATATTGCAACTGTTTTCATGAACAATCGGTATTTTTCTCCTTTAACACAGCGCTTTTAGATGACTATAATTTTCATAAATAATGAAAGTCTTGGATTAAATGGCTATCAATCATTTAAACAAATTTACATCACATAAAATTACATTGAAAGTGCAACTTAAATCACCGCAGCCTATTTATTTAGATTTTCATGTCTGGTTAACATAATGCAACTTTATAAGCAACAACATGTAAATTGACTCAAAGAAATTTGATGCAAATTTAAAATTATTTTGAGAAAATTAGAAAAATTAACCGTCTGTCAGAAATAAATTAGTAACTATTGCTAAAATCGAAATTGTGAAAGGGAAAAAAGTGATGGAGAAGTTAGTATGATTAAAAATAATAATCATGATTACCAATCGGCTGCGCCGATTAATCGGCCAATTATCAACTGCCGATTAATCGGTAATTGGTAATCGGCCAATTTGCTTATCGGTGCATCCCTATCCTGCGCCCCCATGCAAAAAATGATTTGACTATTACAAAATCTTTTAAATTCAAGTAAGATAAGAGAGGGGTTCTAAAAGACAATTTTGGTTAGGTCAAAATTATAAACACTTACTTGTATGATGAACGACGCTTTTCGATATTACCACTAAGGAAATTACAAAATTTGGGCACGTATTTTCCTTAAAAAGAAAAAAACTGAAAATATTTATACAATTTTAAAAGTAGGGTTCCCGACGCCCCACGAAAAGCATTTTTTACCGGATTTTTTTTTGTATACATACATATATTTAGAAAATCATGTTCTTTCGGTTTCTTGGTCCTCCCTAATATTCGTATTTTATTCGAACGGAACATTAGTCAAGCTTTAAATTTAACAATGGCATTTCGTTACATTTCCTCCTACATAAAAAGATCACATCCTATTTTTTATTATTGATCATCGTGCCTAGTAATCTAACTATAATATTTTCATAGATATTTTTACGTAGTAGAATTGAAGTAACTTCTCATAATAATTAACTTATTATAAATACTGATGCCTATTTCAAATATGTGTTTAAACTATGCATTGAATTCTGCTATTGTGGAGTTGATGGTTGGAATTATTCAGCCAGCAAAATATATTAGCCATCAACCCTTTTGATTTGATAGTAAAATGCTTTATTAATGCAAATTATATTGGAAACTCCCGGACTAAGGCGATTGCCTAACAATATGGAACACTTTATTATAATAGGTTATGAAGCATACACAACTATTGAATACATCGTAAAAGTGATATTTTACGCATATTGTGGATTACATTAATGCCTCCCAACATTTAAAGGGGTATGTGGACAGAGTTGGGAATTGTTGTAATAAAATGGAAACAGCAAATGTTTCCACTGCGTTCATACTCTGATTAGAAATTTGCTAGACACTAAGGGGCACGCAGGAATATTATTGAAAAAAAATCTTCTAACCTCAAAAACACGGTTTTAAAAATGTTTTTTTGTGTACAAAATTAATCAAGTAAATAATTGGTATTAATAACTACTGATAAACTGCTCAGTGAAAGTTTAACATTTTTAACAAAATATGGTCAGATGGAATAAATTTTATAGTTTTCTGCTACCAGTTTTTGTTTCTTGGAGAAATAGATTTCATTAAAATGCAATCTTGAGAAGCTAAATGCAGTTATCGAAGCTCTTTCGTTCCATGAAGCCTTGCTTTTTAGCGAAGGCGATAGTCCGTTGGAAGCTGGATGCATATTGCTCCCCGGTATTTATTAAGGTTCACTTACCCAAATTATATTTGTACTTAGATAGTGATAGTTTGTTAACTGGGTAGGGGAACCAACACCACTAAGCTGGGAGGTAACTTGAGCAACCTAAACAATAGGAACATATTTTCAAATTTAAGAAAAAGTTGAAAATATATTTTTAGAAGTAAATAATGTTGAGAACCGTGTTTCTATTTAACAGAAAAAAAAAACATGCAACTAGATGAATTTCTAATATTATCATAAAAGCTTGTTTTTATTTATTTGTTTCCAAATTAAACGTAGATGAGGAACTGTAAAAAGTAAAAGTGTTTTAAAATAAATTCAACTATACTTTGTTAACTTGAATCTTTGCATTCCCCCAAACACTACCAAAGTTTTGGTGTTTTTTTTTAACACAGAAATGCAAATTTCAAGCAAAAATGTAGTATGTAAAAAAAATTAATATTAAAATGAAAATTAAATTGAAGGAGAAAAAATATTCAGGGTCATTGTTTCCAAAATCAAATCTGTTTCCTGAATTTAAACTTTAGGCCAAGCCAGGATTGCAACGTAGTCTAACGTTACGTTACAATCCTTGCACATTAGGCAAACATGATTTCAAGATCTTTTAATATTTTTGACACCAGTTCTTTTCTAGGAGAAACTAGTTTAAATAAAGCGTAATCGGAGCGCTCTGCTATGATGTTCTTAGAATAAAGACTCTTTTTTTTCATGAACCCTTGCGATCCCGCGAGGGAGAAAGTGTTAAAAGCCAAATAAAGTCCGTTCCCGTCTAGAAGACACTTGGCCCCACCTTCTAGTAAAAAGAGTTAATTTTAGCCCTAGGGGATCGGCGAACATAGCCTGCCGTTCCTGTAAATAAGGCAATCTTAACTTTGGAATGCATTTAAATTTGAGAAACAGTTGCCTCCGCTAGTATGGAACACTTGTTTTCATTCAGGGTGATAATGAGAGAAAACTGCAACATTTCTCAGTACTGGTCAGAAATATCATTCCCAAAACAGCGAAATTGAATCGTCGGACACCACGCGACGAAGGCGGAGCCAAGTGCCAACCTTTTTTGAACGTACAATACGATGGCTTTCTGAAAACTTTCCGACCTAACATAAAGTATTTTTATCGTCCAAACTGGCTGTTACTTTTTGATATAGTCTCCTTATAAGTCCACACACGTCACCCAGTAATGCTCCCATTCTTTTAACCCATCCAAAAGTAGTGATGAAAACGTGTCCTCAAAAAAGCTGTTGACAAAGTTTATGACCTCCTTATTTGAAGAAAACCTTTGTCCTCCAAGGGCTTCTTTCAGCTTAGGGACCAAAAAAGGGTCGCTTGAGGCCAGGTCTGGTGAGTAGGGTGGTTGTTCAACGATTTCGAGCCTTAACTCGTGAATTTTGGCCATTGAAACCACTGAGGTGTGAGCAGGAGCATTTTCTTGATGAAAAAGAACTTTTTTCTTTTCAAATGCGGTCGTTTTTCTTCTATTTCCTTCTTCAATTTGTCAAGGAGAGTAGAATAGTATGCTCCTGTTATGGCTTTTCCCATTTTAAGGTAGTCAATGAGTATCACTCCATGGCTATCCCAGAAAACGGTCGGCATCACTTTTCCTGCAGAAGGAACTGTTTTGGCCTTTTTTGGAGCTGTTCTCACTTTGCAGTCCATTGTTTTGACTGCATTTTTGTTTCTGGAGTGTACTGATGAATCCAGGTTTCATCCACAGTGATAAGTCGTCAGAAAAACTCTGGTTCATTGTGCCAGAAGTGCGCTGCAAATGTTCATTCGGACACGTTTCTGGTCAAATTGAGCAAACGCGGCAGACAAAGTGCAGCCAGCTTCCGCGTTCTTAATTTCTCATTTAAAATGTGGCATGCGCATTACTTAGAGATATTCATAGTTTCTTCTATCTATCTCACCTTCAATCTGCGTCATCCAGCACCATTTGATGAGCTTTAGCAATGTGTTCATCAGTGGTAGCAGTTTTGGATCGACCTGAGCGTTCATGAACACTCTACCTGGTACTGCCACGTTTAAATTCCGCTAACCAAAATTTGACGGTTGTAGACGATGGTGCAGAGTCCCCATACACAGAGTCCAACTCCTTTTTAATTTGTGCAGGCGTATTTCCTTTTTAAAATAAGTATCGAATCAGAGCTTGATATTCGATTTTTTCCATTTTCAAAAAAACTGTTGGAGCAACTCACTAGTATGGCTGTCACGCACACAATTTGAACTAAAAATAGCCAAAACTACGGTTCCAAGTTTCCAAAAGACTCCTTAATAAGAAATCTTTCTTTGTTTCATAAATTTTTCCCTTTTCATACCGAGGTCGGAAACTTTTCAGACAGCCCTCGTAAAGTAAGACCACGGAGAGTTGGCCGATGGACTGGAAGCGGAAACGATCCACTTCATTTGAAAATAGGTTGGATTAGCGAGAACATGTGACTTCACTGCTTACACATTATCGCAGATACAACTTATTTCAAAATGATCTGATCCGTTTCCGCTTCCAGTCTATCCGCCATCTCTCCATGGTCTAGCTTTAAACGGAACTTCAATGACTATTATATTCTTCTTTGTATATTATCATACTCTTTTCATATCCTTCGCTTTCTTTTGGATGAATTTAGTCATAAAATTTTGTTCATTGTGTCCGAGATTACACTCTCTGAGAGTAGATGGAAGCGAAAAAAAATCACTTTATGACGGATTGTTAGCGAACAAAATCATGTTTCTTTTTATCCCAGCGTGTTTTCTGTTTCTCGAGAAAAGAGGGGAGTCCAATGAAAACACCCCCCTTATTTTAACATAATGCTCGTGTAGATAAATAGTTGCACTATACACCATCAGTTTTAAATCTTAAGAAATGCTATGCCGAAGGTTCTCAACATGGGAGGAGTGTCCCTTAGAAAGTTTAGAAGAATTTCAAGAGATGTACGAACGATTAAAAAAATGCAAAGGTAAAACCAACAATAACTTCTTCGATTTAGTGGTGATATGCAAATGCTTTGACAGCATTTGCATATCACCACTAAAAGCTTCCCGTCGCCCAGCGGTGGTGGACATCTGCCTTGCCAGATTGCTGTAAAATCAATAGCGATACCTACTGGTAAAACCAATAGACTGATTCATGAGTGTTTTAAAAATGTGTATATAGTAAATGTGTGTATAGTTATGTGTATATAGTATTCTAAATAATGGAAAGGCGACAGTATTCACAAAATTTGAGAAAGTGTCATTGAATCAAATTATTGCTCTGAAAATTGTACTCAGAAGTGTTTTGCCAACCGTTGTTGTGTTCTCCAGTCGATAACGTCCATCGCTCAGCTACGTGGTGGACTGCTACAGACTTATCTTTTATCGTACGACCTTCCTCGCATTTGCGCATGCCTGAGGTCTCTTCTGATTTTCCCAAAAGAGGGGAAATGCAAAGTAACATTCAACCAGGAAGTAAAAACTGAAAGCACCGGCAAGTGCGTCTCCTAACCTATCACCCCTTTTTCAAATGGAAGCGTTCATGACTGCCAGGCGCGCCTTTCGAGGTTGGACAGTTCCTTGTCAGATTACTGAAAAATTAATAGCAAATAACTATTGATGTAACCGACAAAATGATTCATAAGTGTTGGGAAAATGTTTAAAAATGGTGTAGTTAGTATTACGGAGTTCAAAAAAATGTTCTCAAAGTTGAAAAAGTGCCCTAAATCAAATAAGTGTTCTAAAGTCTCAGAAGTGTTTTGCAAACCACTGCAAAAAGGGTTCTTCGTAGAGTTCTAAAAAAGGAGACATTGAACGTGTTCAAAAATAGACGAAAGATTTGTAGTGTGGTTTAATAATCTATGAAAATCTACTACCGCATGCTTATCAACACATGCCAGTAACTATAGTCATTCACAAGTCAAGTTGAGCTCATTTGATTAGAAAAGAGACGAAACATATGCTTTCATTCCTAATGCGACTTCAGATAATTTACATTTTCTGTTGCATATTCGTTTACTTTTGATAAAAACCAAATAATAAGGAAAATTAAATCAGAGGAAATAATCCAAAATCGATTTTGTTTACTTTATATAGATTTATTATTTTTTTCACAGAACTAAGGGTAGATTAATATGTTGAACAAAGAAAAGCAAATAAAAACAAAGTAATGTTAGAAGTAATTAAATGCTCACCAAAAATTGTCCATTATTTAATGTAACATAATCTCGAACAATTTTCTATATTATGTTACATTAAATAATGGACATAATAATATTTAAATCATCTCCTCTCAGATATATTCGAAATAAAAGCACGGAAAATAGTATATTTTTTAAAGGAAAGCTAAATGCAAAAGTAAAAGTAGATCATAAAAACAAAGGTTTTTAGAGAAAGGAATAATAATGACAAAAAAAACACAAAATTTCATATTGCTGAATTTTATTTCACAGTAAGGTACTGCTGGTTATTTAACGATGCTTTTTCAATGAACTAAGTATTTTCTTTACTTTTCATGACTATTTACCAAAATGCATTTAAGTAAGCTTTTAGACCTTTTCCTTGGAAGCAAAAGTCAATATTTAAAACGTTAGATAGAAAGGAAGATCTTTTAACTACTTTTACTTAAGGTTATGATATAATAGCTCGAATTTCCCTTCCATTCTATTAATAGCCGATAATAAAATGATAATATGAGTACATTCTTTTTTAAGATATGCGCTTAATAGATTATGAAATCAGGAAAATAAACGTATTTATTGCATAAATATTCACGTTCTGCAAATAATAAAGTATGGTATTTCAATTAGACTTTTTTCTGTAGCATAGTAAGTAGGTATTTTATTTTTGTTCGATGTTATGATTATTTCCCTAATTATATATATTTTTTTATTTATTGCAATAGTTATCTCTAAATGAATAAGCTCTTATTCGGATTTCCATACATCGTGAATATTTCTTCAGAAAATAAAATTAAATATATGAGCTCAGAATTTAATGAAAAGCTGAAGTGGAACTATAAAACTTGACAAATATGCGGAAATGAACTTAACTAAACAAACCACTAACTCCTTTTAAGCTAACATTTTGAAAAATAATTTCGATCCCAAAGCATGATTTTTTATGGTTACGCCGTAATTTTCTCACTACTTCATATAACCTTAAAAGTAAGGCGTCATTTTGAAAATCCTTTTTCACCGCTATTAGCAAAAATAAACACACAATTCACATTGAGTAAAAACCAAAAAGCAACGTCTAAAAGCACAAATAAGTTCAGTTTAAAAATCGGCAAACATGTTTCAAAGGCCCAAGCAAGAAATAGCCAAGATTATTTCTTGCTTGGCACTGAAGAAGGACGCTTTATGCCTTTGAAACATGTTTGCCGATTTTTAAACTGAACTTAGTTGTGCTTTTAGACGTTGCTTTTTGGTTTTTACTCATTTGCGCACAAAGTGAACTGTTTTTAACAATTCACTTTTTTGACTGTTTCTCAAAAAAAAATAAAAATAAAAATAAAATAAAAAAATATATAAAAAAATAAATAAATAAATAAAAAACAACACCTTATAAAACTTGGTTTTTAAACTCGTTCAGTTTAATTTGAAAAATTTCCGCTTGTATTGTTAACAAGCAGACCCGTTCCTTCACATAGAGAGGAGCTATAACGGTGAAAGTAGTTTACCTGCGAGAATGTTTATTAATTTTTAAGAACACGAAAACACTTCTATCTAATAACTTGTTCAAACCTGCAATCATGAGTGGTCTAAATTTTTTTTCATTTTCTTACAACTAAAACTCATGTGGATATCCTAACAGCTTGATCTTTAACTTTGTTATCTAATTTTGCACTAGGACTTTCTCATTTCTCAGTAGAGTGAAGAAAATGAAGTATTCAATATCCCTTAAAAATGAAGATAAGTATGCACTTGACATTTCATACGCCCAATAAGCACACATAATTACGAAATATGTAACAACTGTTAATATTTATAAATATTATGCAGTTCTAAGTCATTATCCAAATTAAGTTATGAGTAGTTGAATTGAGTGAATTTCCATCTGGCGAATATGTTAACTTTTACAAGCGTTAATTTTGCATAATACTTTTATATCTTAAAAGCTGAAAAAAAAAGTCTTTAGACCAGCACAAGTATATGCGAAGTAGAACGACTTTTTGTCAAATTTGCGTTGTCTAAACAATTCGATTTCATTTTTTTTTTTGTATTTCTGAAACTTTTTAAAGCGGAAAATACTTCTTTCTTTTAATTATTGCAGTACAATTTTTACTACTTCCAAATTTGAAGCATCATTAACTAGGCATCGGTATCGCTATGCATGACCAAATACCACATAAATAGAAACAGGGAGCATTCATACTCTAAGTGCCATCAAAAGAGTTTTTATACAAAATTTATAAAAATACTATATGAAAGATTTTCTCATGAACCAATATAAAAATGATGAACGAGTACTTTAAAGTTGCTAAGTTTCAAATGTCACTAACGTTACGACCAGTAAAACTAAACAATTCCATTGCTCATACGCCTAATAAAATTTACATTTCAGGCATTTCAAACTGCTTGATATTCAAAAAGTTTTAATGTACCTAGATTATGATTTCAAAGCAATAAACTACTAAATCGCCGACTGTGTGTGTGTGGGGGGGGGGGAGAGTATTTGCGTCAAAAAGCTATCTGAATGAAACTTTTTGAAATAAGTTTTTGCAATGTGACACACTTAGTTTCATTTCTTGTTTGCATATTCTATTAAAAACTTTCTTACTCATATTGGTATTGCTAACCAAACATTAAATTTGAGCACCTTAAGGTAATAAAATCAAGTAATTTCATGAAAAACAGTAAATGCATTCCAACCCATAAGCTAATCATTACATTTATATTTTATTTCGCCTACATTAAAGCTAGAAATGCTCGCATACTTGTCAATAAAGATATATACATATGCAATTTACTTTTGCAAAAGTGTATTGATCTTATTTGTTTTATTGCAGACACTGCAAAACTTTAATACATTTTCGAATATTACCATAGAATTATGAGTTAAGGCAAATGTAAGTAAGCCAATATTCAGACGATGATGTTTAGAAACTAACTGAAAAAAAAGAGGCTGTGTGAACAGATTATCACCAAGTTTTTACATCATAAGTGGTTGAAATTTTGTAAAAAAAAGGAATTTCCTTGTACAAGATTTATTTTCAAGCACATAGTGTTTTTTGTATATAAAGTATAACTGAAAGTATTATGGCTTCTTTTGACGTTTGGCCATGTAAAACTGATGGTAGAGATACCAAAATATGGCTATTTAATTTCACTTCAACCTGTTGTTAAATTTTTACATTATTCAGCAAAAAAATGAGTTTTGACCTGATAATTGTTAATATTTATATATTAAAAAGATTTAGAGAAAACATTCTATCGACTTCGTAATATTTTTTTACCAGGAAAAAAACCAAAAATCTGAAAATGTTAGTTCAAAAAAGGTGTTCTCCGTTATTAAAGGGTCGTGCGAGGTCGTATACATATTGCTAGGATATACTGCGATTTTGGGAGTAAATGGTATGGTACTTTCAATCATTAAAGAGCCAATGTGTATTAAATTTTAGTAAATAAACTGTGAGCTCTTATTTATTTAACAGCGATTTCCTTACATCATATTTAGTGTGTTTTAAGTGTGCATATTTCAACTATCTACCTACATCAGCCTCAAGGGGGAAAATCTACCGTTTCCACTTACCGCACAGCCATATAATAATATTCTTCATTTCGAGTTACTGTCAGAGAGTGTGCTGTTCGATATGCGCTGTAAAAAAACTGATAGCTAATAGTGTCTGCTAGTAACATGTCTATAAAAAATCAGAAAAGTGTCCACTAAAAATCAGCAAAATTCCCTTTAAAAGCCAATATCGATATGCAATAAGTCAGAAGCTTTTTAAAAAAAAACTTAAATAGGTTCATAGTAACAGTTTTAGCACCTACATGTTTTACCAATAACGCTCCTACAGCGATTCAGCATGCTCTGCAACAGCTACGACAACAATTGCAATCAAATAAATAACCTAAGAGCTTATTTGCTTGCTATTCTTCCGTATGTAAATAGCAGCTGTAAAGACCTTTATTTTGTTTTAGTTGATTTGTACCACTCCGCATGAATGTACAGAAAGTACCTTTCTTCGGTTACAGTCGACCTGAAATCGTCCACATACAAGCTTCGCATAGACCCTTATTTGGTTACAGGTGATCTGGACAAGACATAGCCGAACGGTAAAACACTTAATAAAGACGCTGAATATACCGTCCAACTGGTAGCTAAAAATAGTTTCCACAACAGTAAAAAGTCCGCAGTTATGCAACTTGTATAACTTTGGAAACGTTTTCGCAAATAAACTTGATTTTCACAGGAAATAGGTGGAAACTCGAGAAATCCGGGAGCGTTACCCAGAAATTTTCTGCAACGTTTCGGAGAATGTTTAATGTCATGCACAAAATTTTATCTCTGAATTCATCCAAATGAAAGAGAAGGATTTTAAGGGAATCAATGAAAGTATGTTGAATTTCACCTATCCTACATAAGAAAAACATTTTTTAAAAGTATATGAACGATATAAGAGTACGCTAGCCACCTACCTTATTCTAATGTCACACCTCACTTCTTTTTAATTTTATTTTAACTGAAAGAATAATTTTAAGTTAATTATTGCAAATTATACTTAATAACAAATTTAAAAAATATTTCTAGTTTTATGGGAGTTTAACTAGCGTTAAACTATTAATTTACCAATTTCGCAAAAAATATAACCTAAAAACTATGCGTCACTATTTACTTTATTATTTTATATCTGAAACACCACTTACCTACCTTATTTTACTGCTTTAGAAAGTTCATCGATCTGTCTTGTTTTTTTGCTTCAGTTAAGGAAAGGTAACTCTCATCTTAGTAAGCTTGTTACAGTACTATATAAATAGATAATTTTATAATTTGCCTTCCCCACCTGCATTAAAAAAAATATTACCTACATTAGTAAAATTCGATTACTTCACCATAAAAGTTTTAAAAAGGAAAAACTAGCTTTAATGCATATAAGATGTTTTACAAAACTGTCTTAGGTAAAAGGTTTCTGACTTTAGTTTCACATAGTTCGTAAAGTTGGATATCCGCTTCGCTACTAGGTAACAATTTCCTGAAAACCACCCGCTCTTACATTTTATTCACGCAACATAGCTCTCGATTACAATACGTTAAGAAGGAGACTGAGAAATAAAAAAGTGAAAACTCGAACTTCCTGAAGACACATTGCTGCATTTTCGTAAATCGAGTGCACTTTCGAATTGTAAACAAGACAGTTCCGAGTGTCTGGTTAAACATACAATAACAAGAGAAAAGCTTTCTCCTCAGCAACGTCGGAAAGGAAAAAATGCATTAAGAGAAATGTGAAGAAATTGATTTTGTAACAAGTGAAGACAGTATATTTTGAAGAGAAACTAATTTCAAGCGATTCCGCGTTCAGTTCTGTGTTAGACTTAAAGAATTCTTGCGTAGAAATTTTCTTCTACTTTGAGAATGAAAATAAACTTTTGGGTTAACAAAAACGTAATTTTATTTCTTATCTGTGTAATATTGTTTCTTATTTTTAGTACTTTCAAATTTTTAAACAATGCTGAATGAATTTCGCAATATATATATATACATATATATATATATATATATATATATATAATATCAGAATTGTAAGACGAAAGACGAAGAGACCACACCAAAAGCCCATAGATGCGCAAAGCAGCTAAACTAAAAAGCCAAGTATATAATAATACAAACAAAATAGTAATAATGAAATAGAAAATGGCACATTAGGAGAAGTGAAAGGAGAAAGGTTGAATCCAGAGCTCATCAGCCGTGGGGGATTCAAGAGTGGTCAAAAGACCAAAAAATTTTAAATATAAACTATAAAGAGGATGTTTAAGTTCAAAATATGCAGTCTACGTATGAAATTGCTGGAAGAAACCAGTTCAGGATTGCAGTGGTGGACATTTTTTGAGCACGTGTAAACTGAGATCGGAACGAATTAGGATTTGTTTTTTGGACACGGATTTATATTTTTTTGATTTTTACATTGACAACTGGACTGCCTCTTGATTTGCTGGATATTATTTTGGATTTTGTCACGCGGAATTTCAGGTGAGATGATTTTATTTTCATAGCAGGACCGTACTGTGGGTGGCTGATTTTTGGGAATTTTATTCCTAATCGGTCGAGGCGAAAGCCCTGCTTTTAGTTTTAGGTTTTTGTTCTAATGTACAGTTTGCAGACTCGCATTGGTGCTGTTTTGCCCAATGAAGATCTGTAGACTGCATATTTTGAACTTAAACATTCTCTTTATAGTTTAAATTAAAAATTTTTTGGTCTTTCGACCACTCTTGAATCCTCCACGGCTGATGAGCTCTGGATTCAACCTTTCTCCTTTCACTTCTCCTAATGTGCCATTTTCTATTTCATTATTACTATTTATTTGTATTATATATATATATATATATATATATATATATATATATATATATATATATACAGGGTGCCCCAGAATGACATTTAAAAACTTGGTTTAAGTTAAACTGCGAAGAAATGACGGGTTGGCTAGAACCACTTCATTTAAAAATAGGTTGAATCAGCGAGAGCGCACTTCACTGCTTACGCTTTCTCACAGATCCAACCTGTTTCAAAATGAAATAGTCCGTTTTTACTTCGCTTTAGAAAACAGGATAACAAGCAAAAGTGACATAGGGACATATGGTCGCAAACGCAATGCTGTCGCTTCACATTCACGCGAAGCCAGAAGAGGACGGATGCAAAACAGGTGACAAATTTATTGCGCCAAAGACACAGCATTTTATTCCTAAGAAAAAATTAAAGGATTTGCGTTCTTTAGATATAATACACGAGTCACAATGACAACATACCAGCCATTGCAATGACGAGCCATTTTCACAAGCTTTTACTGATTGTTGCATTGCCGTTATTCATCGCTTGTTATAGCTACAGGACTCAATATGAACTACTTTAACCGTTTATTTATTTATTTATTTATATATATGCGCTACCGAATGAGAGCTCACAGCACCACCTGGTGGAAAACTGTTTTGTTAGCTTTCGTACATCGAAAACGCAACAAGAATGTGGAAAAAAAGAACTACGAAGTTGTACGGCGCAATCGATTTAGTACGGATCCAGTACGGACTTAGTATGGTATCGATTAAAGGCACATCATTGACATAGATATGAAAAGCAGAACGTTCAAAACGTGTATTTGAGTTTCGTGATTTCCGACACTTTGACTTCGCGAATTGTGAACAAAAAAAGAATAAGTAATATCTTGTGTTATTATGGATTCTGTAAATTTGTTTTAGGGTGTATTTTAAAGTTGATGCGCAGAATATGTTTAGTCATTGTTTTAATTGTGCTGTTATTTTCAAATGTAATTTAATTTAAATTTAAAAAGTATGTTACCCAATATAATTTAACAAATGTTTTTAAAATCCATCAAAATATACTGACACTTAATTAAGTAGAATTTTCTGTCAAGGCTTTTTTGATCTGTAAGAGAGCAACAACTAATTAGAAAAATTGTCAACTTCATCTATTTTTTTATTGTTACGAATGTGTCGCTTAAACTTCCCAAAACAAAACTTGAAGCTATTTTGAGTAGTTTTAAGTAACGTAGATAAAATTTAAAATTTATTTGAGTGACATGATACGGAGTACTTAATTAGTTTCACAATAGTCTTGATGTTCTTATAAATTAATGCATTACTCTTTCAACGATGCATTGCATAGATGTATTCTTTAATTAAGCAAAAGAGCTGAAATATCTTTTTTTTTTTCATTCAAACTACCTGTTATTTTAATGACACGGGCAAAATTACCTTATCTTTTCATCTAAGCCAGATGGCAACCTTAGCAATTAATTAAACTCTTATTAATTTGAACATTTAATATCTTGCGTATGCCTTTTTCGTGTTTTCCCCGCAATTAAATGATTTTTTCCTTGTTGCGTTTAATTTTCATCTAGATAATTTTCTCTCTTTTTTTTTTTTTTTTTTTTTGTCGCTTGATAAGAGGCTAAGGGTATGGATTCTTTCCGCCTGAACCTAAAATAATTTTATTGTGGTTTTAAAAGTTTAATCACTGTAAGAAGAGTTAGCTTCATTTAGACATGTAGGGTTTATTACCTTAAACATGTTAACTTTTGAATGTATTAAGCTGTTAAAGAATGGTCTTTATTTTTAAAATTTAAGAAGCTTCAAATTCGAATTTCTTCTGCCATTTTTGTGAAATCATCATCAACATTTAATACAAGGTTTTTTTATTTTTACACTTTATGTACTCTTATATATCAGTTTATATAAACTGATAATAAATAATAAAATAACTGATACTATAAACTGATAATAAATAATAAAATAACTGATACTATAAACTGATAATAACTAATAAAACATGTCCTTTTTCTTTGACTATATTAAGACTCCTACAAGAGGGGAGCTGACTCATCCGAAATTTTGGTTCCAAAACAGTGGTGTGGTGGTGGTGGTGGTATTTATTTTTAACAGGTGCCTAGCCGAAGCCACTTTACCTGAAATCCTGAGAGTAAAACGGAAAGTCCAATTTGTGACAATGCTTGGGAACAAAAAGAAAAGAAAAACGAGAGGTCTACCATTAGACCAGGGCTGGAAGGGCAAAGCTGGGGAAGGCAATGGAATGGGCGGCAAGAACGTGCGAAGGGAAAAAAAACCTTTATAGGGTCACGTGAGTTGTTTGAGTTGCTTGGAAGCTAGTTTTTTTTTTAATTATTTAAATAAAATAGAAGCAAGGGGGAGCAGAGCAACAAGTCAAAATTAGAGCGAGAGCTGCGGGTTAGGCAGCGGATTGTTTTTGGTACTGAGCGTGTCGAAATCGATGAAGCAACATCCCGCGGGGTATTTATACTTGGTGTCAGGGGGGTTGATGTACCGAGCCTGATCTTGAATTAGGGGATTGGGGTGGGTTTCAAGGGTACTGTAGAACTTTCTAGCTTGTTTTATGACAAAATGGGAAACAGAAGGGATGCCCACTGCTTTGTGGATATCTTTCCCCTTAACGACCAAAACAGTGGGCGTGGAACCACTGGCATCTGTACTCAAGTCGGATTGAAGAAAAGTGGAAGCTAAGCTTGAATTGTAGCTGCATAGATGATGTTTGACTATTTTTGTCTATATGACAAAAACATTTGATAAACTCAGGCTTAAAACAAGTGCAATATGAAAATAGACCCAATTTCATGAAACATTTCCCAATAAACTGTTTTTAAATTCGAGAAATGAGTTATCTTTTTAAATTTACCTATAATGGTGCTTCATCCAACTAATCATAAGTTATTTTACGCCAGAGCAACCAGGTATAATATTAATGTGTTTCAAATACCTGTAACAAGGCTGGATCCAAGAATGCCTTGGAACCAAAACGTCGGACATATCAGCCTGTCCCCTAAAGAAGCCCTAGACTGTATAAGTCCAACATGATAAGATTGAAGATGGGAAAAGGGGCGTACAAGAAAGAACTGTAATGTGAAATGCCATTTACAGTTTTAAAAATATCTTAAATGTCTTTTGGATACAAATCACCATGAGCATAGTGCGGAGATAAGTTAACCTCATCAAACGTCAGTAAATTCCCTGAAATTTAACTGAAGCATTCAGAAACCTTCCCATTAATATCAAGTCTCGCTTTTGGAATGAATCAAGAACAATTAGACACGTTTCTAGTTAGGCCTTGGTCACACACCATTCTAACGAGGATGCAAATATAGAGCTGTTGGGAGAAAGTGAACTGCTTATTTGCCTTAGAGCTCATTTAGAGGACAGACTGATTTATTCGACATTTTGGTTCCAAGACATTCTTGGATCCAGCCTTGTTACAGGTATTTGAAACACGTTAATATTATACCTGGTTGCTCTGGTGTAAAATAACTTATGATTAGTTGGATAAAGCACGATATTAGGTAAATTTAAAAATATAACTTATTTCTCGACTTTAAAAACAGTTTATTGGGAAATATTTCATGGAATTGGATCTATTTTCATATTCATTTGTTTTAAGCCTGAGTTTATGAAATGTTTTTGTCATATAGACAAAAAAAGTCAAATATCATCTATGCAGCTACAGTTCAAGCTTAGCTTCCACTTTTCTTCAATGCGACTTGAGTACAAATACCAGTGGTTCCACGCCCACCCGTTTTGGAACCAAAATGTCGGATGAGTCAGCTCCCCTCTTATAGGAGTCTTAATTTGCCTATAATATGCTTTTACAGGACCTTAACCAACCTGAGATTTGCCTGCAATATGCGTTTACAGGAGCTTAATCAACCTGAACAGGCCATAATTTTAATGAAGGCAAAACCCTTAATACAAACGCTTAGTTTATTTTGAAACTGGTAGTTAAACATATTCAGAACATGCTTTCATTCAGGAATCTTTTTTGCAAAGATACTTGATTTTTACAGGAAAATTATAGAAACCTATTATATCCAAGAACGTTACCCGGTTAAAAGGATTTTAAAGAATTCCTAGAATTTCAGTTTTAAGTCCTGTTCAATCCAATAACATGATATATGACATATTAAGCTTCTTTACCCGGACACAATTCGCGACGTTTTGGTGTTTTTTAACAATGTAATAGTATTCAACTATTAGAAAGTATTTCATTGGGGGGGGGATGTGCCCTTAGCCATCGTCCGTCGATGTGCTCCTATTTTAAATTAATGATGACGGTTTAACGTTTTGTCCTTTAATGAAGAAAACAAGAAAAGTGAATAGAAGAGGCTTCTTTAAGGCTTTTTTTTTCGACAAAGTATTTGTATTCATTAGGTCACATATTTTGCTCTTTAAAAGATCTTTTTAGTAACCTCAGAACGATTGTCTGGAGTTTCTGCAATTTCTTTATTTCTTCAACTTAGTATGCATTTTTGATCTAAGGTATTTTCAAATGAAACAGCATACGTATCTGCATATATTAGTTTTTAAAAAAAAAAGTAATTAAGTAAATGTAAATTCAGAAATCCTCGTCGATTATTCAAATCTAAATTAAAGATAAAAAAATCAAGAAGGAAAGCTACTGTAACAGAAACAGTAGTTTTGTTCATAATTATACCTTCATGAATAATAAATCAGTCCTTATACATCTTTGACTTAAAAAGACAGAAAAAATACCCTCTTCATTACACTGTTTGACTTATTCAGCCAAGTACAGTTAGCAAAATCTTCCTAGAAAAGTATATGGATAAATTTATTTCATGGAGATAGCGTCAGAAAGGAATTTCTGATCCATGATGACAACAACACAACCAATAGAAAGAAGCGAATACCTAACCATATAAAAAAGAAATAGCAACTGCCAAGTACTATGAAGCGCCGACGTTATTGCTTCGGAGAGAAGTTTTATGGCACACCGAGCATTAATATTTTCTATTTAGGTCTCTTATCTAGGGTCATATGCAGTTTTAATGCTTAAACTCGTGGAAAGTAAGTGCATAATGTTTAAATAATATCAACCAAAAAAGAAACTATGATGTGAAAATAATTTTAGATATTATTAGCTTTAAGATATTTTGTTTCGCTTAAATTAAGATGGACCAACAATATTTGTGGCAAAGGAAATTAAGCGAGCTACCACTTAAGTATAAAATTAATTTACTCGTTCTCTCTCTCCCACACATACACGCACATACACTGTACAAAATAAATGTTGTTTATACAGTATAATATAGTTAACTTTATAGTAATAAACTATACAAATTGATAATTTTAGAGTAATAAACTGTAAAATTGCTACTTTTACAGTAACAAACTGAAAGATTGCTAATTTAACCGTTTATTAATGTGCATTTCAGTTTTAAACTGGAACCTCTGCTTCCAGTATTATACACTTGTTTCTATGGTATAATGCAGCTAAATTTTACGGCAATAAACAGTAAAATTGCCAACTTTACAGTAAGAAACTGTAAAATTACTATTTTTACAGTTTATTACTGTGCATTTTACCGTTTTAAATTGGAACCTCGGCTGCCAGTATTATACTGTAAAAACAACAGCTCATTTTTTGCAGTGCACACACACACAGATATATATACAAATCTATATACATACAGTTTTTTGTTATACAAGCGTGAATTTACTCCATGATGTATTTTTACTCGTATGTCATGAAAGTCATTTTTGTGTGGAATGAAACGTTAATGTGAAACACATTGAAATATGAAACCGAAACTGATCAGCTCTGTAAATATAAGTATTTTTTTATGAATAAAATGGAAGATGGCAGAGAAAGAAAAAAAGGTGTAATGTTTAAATTTTTCTCTCCTAGAATGTTTGAATCTTTGATTTTTAAAATAATCAATAAATGAAACATTTAACTGATATACATGGAAAAATTCCTGCTACTGCCCCCTTTTCCTATGATGCAAAATGTGTATTTAAATATTTGGATCATCTTAGGTGTATTTAAAAGTTGGAATAATATCACAACGAGAGAGAAACATTTAACAAATGGGAAAGCTTGGTAATACAGAACATCCCGCTATTCCATCTTCTGCTAATACATTAGTAGCTTAACATTTGTTGGTAAATGTCAAAATTCAAATTACAAAGTATTGGGCGAAAACATTTCCGCTGAAAACACTAGCTGAAATATATTTCCAATTTTTATCTTTTGAAGAGGGTATACATATTGATAGAGATAAGTGCATAAAAATAAAAGCATATAAAAAAACGCTGAAAAGCACAAATGCTCAGAAATACTGCTCTTTTGTCGGATGTCTGTGCATCCATAAGCTCACATTTTTGCATTGAACAAGGCATTCCTTGTAACGCCGAAATACGTGTCTGCAGCATTCCTGCTCATTTGTGCTTTTCAACTTGCTTTATATGCTTTTATTAATATACATTATTTTCAAATTGCCAAGATATATTTATTTGTTAATCATCTATCCATGTTTTTGTGACTGATTTATCAGGCATAAAACTCAAACAAAGATATATTGTTAGGGCTCCCAACAGAGTAATGCGATCGAAAGTGTTAATTGCATTTGAGACCGCACTCGTAGTTTTATATCATTTCGATTCAGATCGATCCCATTCTAAGACAAACCAACAAAAGAGGAACCAGCATTGCATTAGTTGAGGAAATAATTGCATTTCCGCACAATGTGATTCACACTCGCTCCTAGTGCTCCACGTGCATTGTTATTGTTTAAAATTAGCCAAACTAAACTGCTTCGAACTAAACTTACTTTTTGCAATCTTATTAAAAAACAATAATTAAATGAAGTTTAATTATTAGAAAATACTATTTTTCTCAAAAGTCTGTTTTTCGTTTTGCACTCATGATATCGCAAAAGTGTTATATATATTGTCATAAAACTTTGCATGTATGTTTTTTTTTTTTTGGCCAATCGCTATAATGTAAACCGAAACTGACGAGTTGGCGGTGTATTGCATGTTTCTGCCTTAGCCCTTGCTTAGGGGCGGTTACTCACTGCTTTATACCATTGGGGGTTGTGTACGTTTTCTTAGGCTAACTCAAGAAGTTTTAAGCTTATATTAATAAATAAGGTATCAAATTGTTCAGAAATCAATTATACATAGGATATATTTTTCCAAGAAAATCAAAAATTTTTCATTTTAAGACACCCAAGACTCTTTAAAGAAATGAAGTATATTCTAAGGTTCAGAAGTATTCATAAAAATAAATATTTCACAAGTTCTGCTTTGAAATAGAAGTAACTCCTAGTTTGGTAACTTTAGTTCCACCATACAATTTAATAGGAGGAAAAAAATCATTTTTAATACATTACTTTAGGAAATCTGTTACTTTTGAACAGGAAAAAAAAAATCCTGAAGCCATTGTCAGTCTAATAATTTAAAATATCAATCATGTCAGCCATTCAAGCGCTCTCAAAGGATTGTTGAAAATAATGCTGAATACAAAAATAAATGTTGAGCAGAAAAGATTTATTTTCGTGTCTTTGTTTGGGGATGTTTGCGTTACAGCTGAAAATAAATCACCTGACAATCTGCCCATTGGGACTGAAGGTATATAATCTGAATAACCTCAAATCTGAAAGATAAGTGGTAAATTTTCGCTCTCTTCCTTAAATTAGGGATGAGAAAAGTATGTTGCACTATGTTGCAGTCAGCTATTAAACACGGAGCAAAATAAAAATAAGTGTTTCAGCGAAGAGTCAAATACTTCTGTACTTTTTACGATTAGCTTGTGTTTCTACAAAAGACATGCCTTTTATGTAGAAAAATACTATACTAAATTAAATAAAAGCCATAGTTACAAGAAATTCCTTTTGTTTTCTTTTTTTTTTAAATAATGCAATAAAACTTACTTTTATTTTTAACTTCATTAACTTTGAAGAATGCAAGTTAAAATGTACGTACGTAGCAAACTTTCGTATAATAAATGGAATATTATTACGTAAATCGATATGCATCAGTAGTCTGTTTTATTTCTCTCACTAATGTTCTAATTCGGTACTTCTCTGAACTTTAGTTAAGTATTATATAAGTATGTAACTTGAAAGAAAACTATGCTGTTCAGAGTCAAATTGCAAAATAATTTCCATTGCTACGCTTCGAAGAATTTTTTTTTGAGCTCAAAATCTTCGAGATACCAGTATATTTTGCTATTACTGCTATTTGTAAATGTATCGTTTGCTGTGCTATGCAGTTATTTTCGAACAATTCATTATTGTTCAAAAATATTTGGTGCTTCCTTGCATTACTTTATTTAATTTTCGTCTGAGTTATTTATTGTTTTTTGGAATGGCAGCGCTAAAAGAAAAGTAAGTAGAATAGTTGGAATATATTGATGCTGTTTTTTCTCAAATTTTTCATGAATGATTTTTCTTGCCCATTGCTGGTGAGATACTTTATTTTATAATTTATATACAAAATTAAAATTCCTTTTTTACAAAAAATGAAGTATTTTGTTTACCTAAAAAAGTAAGTTCGTTATTTTTAAATGCTAAAGAATGCTTTATGTTAATCATGTATTCGTTTTTGTTTTTTATTATTTTCTAATCTTTTTAAACTTCAGTGTGCTAAGTGCTAACTTTTTAAGGAAAAAAAATAAATGAATGAGCTTCAACTTCTAACATTTTTGGTGAGAACAATAATTGAAGACTAAGGATGTATTTTTCGAATTGTAGGTTGTTCTCTTTTTTATACAGCCTTAATTTTCCCTACTGAAAATGAAACTCATTGAAACTTTGAAGTATCAGCATGAGACTTCCTAGGCAAATGTGTATCTCTTTTTTGAAATTGGTACCTTCTTAAAAAAAAGGGGGAAGATATTTTGCCTTTATTTTCTTTATTTACCACGATTGGTTTTGGATTCCATTTCATAAATGGGAGTCAAAAACGTCGATATTCATCTCCATACGTTCTCAAGAGAGTATAGTGCGGTCATAATTTCATTGTTATGCTAAATTAAACATCAAATGGTTGTATTAATTTATTTGATAAATACGGCACTGATTTACTAATTGACTTATATACCTAGATTGGTTGAAAACCTTGCAATTCTGACGATGCTGTTTTCTCCGAAACTAGGTTTTTTGACTTTCAAAATTGCGTTAACTATTATTCATAGCTGATGTTTGCTACTGTGGATGCTGAGTGTTGCCTTATTGTCTTGAGCTGACTTTGCAGCATTTCCTCACTTCCGTAGCTTTCCCAGTATATCACTAACCAATGAAGGTCTTGAGAGATGAAGCTGTTATGGTAACAAAAGCCTAATTGCGAGTAATTAAAGTTCAATATTTTATTGTTACAGTTGTTTCAGCTTTTTTTGTTTTTGTTTTCTGGTTTTGTCGTTCAATAAGCGTTTGAAGTTGGTCGAATGATATCTATTCTTTAATAAACCAAGTTTTATATTTGCTTACTGGTATCCATTGCTTATCTTTGTCCAGATAGTATTTACAAAAAATGTAACACGTCTCCTTCATCCTCCAAACAATTCAACTAGCACTAACTCTTCTTTAATTTTGTTTGAGCTTTTGCCTTTCCTACGCTCCATGTGTATTTGGATAAATTTTATTGCATTTTACGGTTTTATCTTTCAACAAAGGGAAAGACGCCTCGTTGACTGAGGGGGTAGAAATTTCGCCTTGAAAGCAAGAGGTCGCGGGTTCTATTCCCGCCTGTGTCCGGTGTGTTATTTCCTCTCTTTGCGATCCAAATCTTTTTTGTGCTGTCCTCCCAGGTAGCACAATTAACCTTTAAACTTTTATAAACGTTTTTAAGCGGTTGTTACAACGTTAATAACTAATTTACAACCTTTAAAAAACGAAGTGTGCTACTTGAGCGATATAGGTTATTTATTTACTTAAACTCCAGCAGTCACCATCGTACCTACCCGGATGAGGGTTTAAACGGATGTGGTGACTGGGAGGAAAAGAAAAGCCAACGAACGACCAAGCGCTCGCTGGGAAACGTACATAAACTGGACATTAATTTTCACAGAAAAACGCATGAAATGCTTGAGATTTTTTTTTTGATATGTACTGAAACAGGCAATAATATTTCTATTAAAAGTTTTTAAGCGGGAAATTAGAAGTCTTCTATTTGAATGCTGAGTAAAAATATTATTTTATGGAGATTTTTGCGAGTAGCTGGATGATGTAGAATATGAACTATATTTCTGGATAAGGAAGGTTGGAATTATAGGTGCAGTGGAAAGAGCTAGTTAACGAACAATTGAATAAGTAATGTTTAGGAGTTCCAAGTTAACTGCAAACACATAATGGTGAGTTTATTATCTTGAATCTGTGTAGAGATGAAGGAAACGGACAGTGTGCACTAAGAAATTGAACTTCCATCAGATGTTTGCAGCGTGGGTCCTTCCAACCTCTCGAATTAATGGCGTGATCTTGATTGTAATAATTACTTGTCTTTGACACAACAACGAAGCATCTCCAGCCGTCTGTAAAACTGTTGAACAGTTCCGTAGTCATTTTACCATTACAAGAATTAAAAATGAAACGAGCAGAAAAAACGAATCATTGGTTTTGAGGCATGATACCCCAACTGCTTTGAATGAGATCGACAAAACAAAAAGTGGAATGTTTGTTTTCAGGATCAATAAAAATCATTTAAATGAATAATATCAAAAACATAAGCCATAATTACATAATATTAACCTTTTAAAACGCAGTTTACAACTAGTGCTATCGATTTTAGTATTGTGGAATGTGGTTTTAAGATCATTTATGCTCTTTTCCAGTAATAAAAATGCTCTCTAATTAGATTTTTAATTAACTTCGACTTTAACATTTTCATTCAAATAAGCACAAAACGTTTATTCATTAAAATATGTCTGAATAAACCTGAAAAGTCTGAAATTCTTATAATAAGTTGTAATTATGTTGGAACCTAGTTCGAAGAATAAACTCTTTGAAAGCGTAATTATCGATTGAATAAAAACTAGATACTTTTCTTAGTAAAAATTTCATTTTTATTTAAGTAATTAATTTTGAGAAAAGCAAAGATCCTGTTTTTCTTCGTATATACTCTAATCTGGTGTAATTACTCAGTCAGATAATTAATCAAATTGCTTTTTAATGCAAAAGTTGCAGTCATTTTTCTTTAAGATTAACAGCATAACGTTTTATCACTCAAGTACTCGGATTAAAAATAACTGTAATCTAAATTAAATGTAAAATTTTGTTTTACTTTATGCACTGCAATAAACATTTTTCTCAAGAAATAAAATGAAGATGATCCTAAACGCTTAAATGTTTCGTCTGACATGATGTTAAAATAAATATAAGATTCTAGATCGATCGAAGTTTGGTTTGAAGCATTTTCCTGGTAAAAAACTAGAAATTATATTGGTACTAAAATATAAAAAACAACCTTAAAAACATTTAAAAAACAAAGTTCCAAAAGATACAAAGAGCGCATTTTTATTAAAAACAGATGAGCATTTTTTGAATGTCCTTTCATCCGAGTAATCACACGTCTTTGTTTTAAAAAAGAAGTTTCATGTACACCCAAAACACATGTCTGCAGTTTTTTTTTTCTCAAATTTGTGCTTTTCTTTAGTGTTGTCGTCTATTTTTTAAATTTTTGATTTCACTGTAAAATGAATTTAGATACGTTCCTGTGAGATAGGAGGCAGCTAAATTCCAATATATCAAACGAAAATTGCATTGGGGTCATATATGACTCCATAGAATACAAGGGTTAACTACGAGTTTTTGTCTCCGACATTCCAAAACATTTTCAAAATTAAAACAAACTCGTACATCAGAAATTGCACAGAAACAAAACCGATTACACTGAGACTAAAACTAATGCTCATAAAATCCCTATTATCCATCAGCGTAAAGCTGCAAATATTATAACAGACTAACTTTTCATCGTTTTCGACCTTACAGAAGCGTCACGCAACCTTCTGACTGATAACCTCTCGAAAGTTTTACTCTTCAACCTCAACCGTAAATCAATAAGACCTCAGTGAATGAGTTCATCAGATTTCTCTTCTGATCAAGTTGATTTACGAGCTTTTAAGTTTTCTCACGTCTATTTTCAGGCTCCTGAGACGACCATAAATTATTTTAAACTGGTATTTGGTATCCGAGTACATTTCAGTAAAAGTGGAGGATGGTTTAAAACAAAGTATAGGATTTATTTTTAATGTTTTCGTATGCCGAATGACATTAATTTGTGTCTTAATGCGTAAAATATTTCGGTAATGTATAAAAGTTTTTTAATTCATACTTCAGTTTTAATAGGTGATTTTCGCAAAGCTTTAACTTTTTCCAATGCCAAGGAGGAAAAAATCATCTTATAAATAAGTGATAATTATTAAATTCAATAAAAAGAAGACATTTATAAGACACAAATTAGTTATCAGCAACGAAAGAAAAATAATGACAATTTTAAAGTTAAGTTAAATGTGAAAATGCAGTTACTATCGCCTAACTTTAATACTTCATACATTCATGAATACATATGAAGGGCCGGGGGAAAAAGATGAAAGTGACCAAAAAGCGATTTCGAGAAAAACGAAGAACAAAGTTTGATTTCTCGTAGCTCCTTTTGTAGTTTTTCAAGTTTTCATGCACATTTTGGTCGCTTCTCATATTTCCCCCCCTTGTTGTTCTACCAGATGATACTAGTCCTTCATAGCCCCTAGTACGCGATAATATCTCAAAATTGACGAAAAAGTGACTTTCATCTTTTTTTCCCCCTGGTCCTTCATATTTAAAATTATTTAATTGGTTATAATGAAAAAAAAACAACAAGAAAAAAAAAAAAAACGAAGTACATCATTTAGAATAGTACTTTATAAAATTTTTAATAAGACTTAATACTTAAAACAAAGTATATTATACTTTGAATCTCGAAGAAGTATTTTTGAGTTTAATTTTTTGCTTTTGTACACTAAAAACATTTAAGTATTTCAAATGCTTTTAAGTAGGACTTAAGTAGGAGCTTAAGTAAAAGTCGAAGGTCTTAAGTAGGACTCATTTTAAAAATTCACACAAAGTATTTTTAAATAAAAACAACTAATACTACAAAGATACAGTACTGAAACAATAAATACTACACCTAAAATAACATTTTGATATTCAAATTTCTACTTAATGTAAAGATAAAAGATATAAAATAAATTTAAACTGTTTGAAAATACACTGCTTGACATTGAAAATGCAACACCAAGAAGGAGTGGTCAGAAATTCATGCAAATTTTACCGTAGACGCACGTCACTGAGTTATGCAAATGATATGAAATGCGCAGCTCTCGACGCACGTGAAGTAAGATGTAAGAGAATGAAGTTGAAAAGTGGGCTATGTTCATGTTGGTTTTTCTGCCAGACTAATTATCGGAGAAATTTGGTTTTTGTCTCGAAGGATACGTGTGATAGGCGGAAATGCCACGCCGTCCTCAACGAAGACACTTCCAGCATATAGACGACTTTACAAGGGGTATGGTGATCGGACCGAGAAGGGGAGGTTGGTCCATACGTCAAATTGCAGCTGATACCCACATGGATGCAAGCACTGTGCATCGGCTGTGTCGGAGATGGTTGGAAAGAGGAAATGTAGCCACATTGAGGGGTGCAGGTGCAGCCAGAGTGACGTCAGATCGCTTGAATCGACGGATTCTCCGACAAGCTGTGGCGGACCCGCAAGTCCCTTGTACGTCGATTCTGCAGCACGTGCAAGGTACCCTGGATGTTCCTGTGTCGACCAGAACCGTTTCCCGTCGACTGGCTGCACGTGGCCTGCAATCACGGCGCCCGCTAAGAAGACTGCCATTGACCTCACAGCACAGACTCCAACGTTTGGAATGGTGCCGGACCAGAGCGACGTGGATGGCAGAATGGCAAACCGTAGTGTTCTCAGATGAATCCCGCTTCTGTTTGTCCAGCGATAGTCATCGCATACGTGTGTGGCGTCGACGTGGAGAAAGATCGAATCCGGCAGTAACTGTGGAACGCCCCCACAGCGCGACAACGTGGCATAATGGTTTGGGGCGCTATTGCATACAATTTCGTATCACCTCTAGTTCGTATTCGGGGCACTATGCGTGCCCAACGATATGTAGATAATGTATGTAGATAATGTACTGTGGCCGGTGGCAATCCCCTACCTTCAGGGTCTGCCAAATGCAATTTTTCAACAGGATAACGCCCGGCCTCACAGTGCTCGAATCAGCCAACATGCTCTACGAGGTGTACAAATGCTTTCCTGGCCACCATACTCTGCTGACTTGTCACCAATCGAACATATGTGGGACGTGATTGGACGCCGTTTGCAGAACCTGCCACTGCCTCGTTCAGAGGACGAACTGTGGCAAATGGTTGAAAGGGAATGGAGTGCCATCCCTCAGGACACCATCCGCAGGCTTATTGACTCCATGCCTAGACGTGTTTCTTCGTGCATCGCTGTCCGCGGTGGTCCTACTTCTTACTGAGCCGACGCCGTCCTCGCTCTAAATTTTGCTTATTTATTTTGAAATAAATATCACTTATTGTTCCATGCTGTCTCTGTCTTCTTACCAAATTTCATCAATTTCTGACCACTCCTTCTTGGTGTTGCATTTTCAATGTCTAGCAGTGTATATATATATATATGTGTGTGTGTGTTCATTCATTAAAATATATGTTTCATATATATATATATATTTCTCTGCTTAAATGTTTCGTATGGATTTTATGGATTTTGTTTGAGTAACTTGGATTTGTTTAATGTTATTTATATTTTGCAGCCTGACCCCAGATAGGCACTTCGTATATGACTGTTTTATGTAAGTTTTTTCCTTTCCATAGAAAGTTTGCTCTCATCTCTCAAAGGCTCTTATATCAAAGGAGTGGTCTCAGCATATGCAGTTTGTTTTTGGCACCACGGCCAACCCTTTTAATATGAGTTTTGAAGAACATTCCTTGATCAGTGGTAATGCCAAGGAATTTTACTTCGTGGGAGAAGGAGATGACACAGTCGTGAATAGAAAATTGTTTGGTTTTTTTTTTTTTGAATCTTTCTTAAAGTGGATAACTTTAGTCTTTGTGGGCTTCATTTCAAGGCACTACGTTTTGTACAGTCATAGAAAAAAAAACCGAAACACTCTGAATTATTCGGCTGCTAAACATGCTAAGAACAAATGAAAGGTGTCTTCTGACATGGATTAAAGTCTTCTTTAAAACTACGTGAATAAAATTTTGATGAGGGGCCATATACAAAGTGAAATGAACACAAAGTCTGAATTTTTAAATGGGAACCCCTACATTTGGTTACATAATTAGGCACGGAGGGTCAAAAATAAGCTGCATACCAAACGGCATTACTTTGGGACCAGTAGAACAGAAGTTATTATCGACCAAAGATTTAGGGACCACCACCACATTTTAAATCCTACTTTCAAGGTCAAAGTTTACAAAGAGTAGACGAATAATATTTTTCGAAGAAATTAACTAAAGCTAATCGCTGCTATCCCTTTGCTTTTTGTATGAATTAAAACTACTCGAGCTTTGTTAAATAAAATTTTTTACAACTGAGGAGAAAAAATTCTACTGTTAGAGTTCAAAGGAAAAAATGCAACATTCTACTCTTTTGATTAAACAAAGATAGATGCATACTTTTATTTGTACACTAACTCAGGCAGCATATACCTTCTGGAGAGAGGTTACGTTATAAATGTCTTTATATTTATGTAAAATAATGAATTAGGATTGGCAATAATGTTAAAACAGTGGAATTAAAAAACAAACTTCTAATCGTCTCAGATTATTCCGAATAACCCTCCGAGATGCCACATTTTTCTGTGAAAATCAAGTATCCATGTAAAAATATTTCTGAATTGCTGCATGTTGCATGAAAGCAGACGTCTCACTAATGGACAAAAAATTGGATTGTCTACCAGTTTTAAAATATACTCAGCGGTCTTATAAACCGTTTCGCTTTCAACGTGTAGCTACTGTGGAACACAAAAATACTTTATAAAAACATTGAGTGTATTCTACAACTAGTGGATAAGCTTATTTCCCTTTCTTTAAATGGAAATTCACTGTAGTTGTGTCAGTTTGCACACTTGTATATGGTCCCGAAAAATGGTTATTTTAGCATATCTTAAAAACTACTGGATATTTTGAGCTCCCATTTTAGATTCTCCTTTGAAACCACCGCTAGATTGTTTCTCCATCAAAATATTATATGGTTCCAGATCATAATTTTTTCAAATATTAATTTCATTATCCATAAAAAATTCAAAATTTTATCTGAGAGAAAGTCAATGACGTTTTTATTGTTGGGTTGGTTCATACTTTGATATAAAAAAACAAACTTTGCCATACCTTATCGTGGTTTAGGTATTATATGCACAAGTATTAAAAATAATTTTAACATTACGGGACGGTTTTTTCTCAGTTCAATTGTGAAGCAACGGCAGGAGGAAATTTAAAACTATTTGGTTTTCAAAGTTAAATGATGTTGCGGATCACAAATATGCGATAAAAAAAGGGGGGTTGCATAGAAAATTTTAAAGTTGATGCCGATTTTTTTATGAGGACATCCCCTTAACAACAATTTACTAATAGAAATTTATAGAGCACATTATTCCTGAAAAAATAACATATTACATAGGCCCGTCATTTAGGGGGGGGGGGGCAGAAGGTCAACTGCGCCCTCCCCCTAACTTTGAGAAATCATTGCATTTACATATAAGTGGGCGTGGCTTTTGATGTTTTCCGATGAAATTGCATTGAGTTTGGACCCTCTGCCCCCCACCCCTGGAAAAACTTGAAATGACGTCCCTGATATTACACGTGTCTCTAGTGGAAATAGTCTTTGAATACGAGTGAGTGTTTCGTTTTTTTTTCCATGTCTGTACCAGTGGATGACGGAGTTAAAAGTAAAGCTGGGGGTTTTTTGTGCAAGGAGCGAGGGTTGTAATGCTTGGATATGACAGCAATATCATTGCAGAGAGCGCAAGAAAGAACGTTATCACTTTCGGGGATATTGTGGGTGAAAACACAGAAGGGGGAGTCTTGGTTGAGGAGGGAGTCTTTTTTATGGATGGAAACCACTATGATATTTTTCCACTTGGCAGAGGTGGCTGAAAATGAGGAGTTTGCTTTTTGGTAACATGAGTATTTACATTGAGGAGGAGTATCTTAAGGGCTTTGTTGGAAATGTGATCCTCGCCAGGGGACTTGTTGGTTTTGAGGTTTTCGATGTTTTTTTACATTCTTGAGAGAGGTAAAAGGGGGGAATAAAGGTCCTTCATCTGGGTCAGCAATGAAGTTATCAATTTTTGCAATAATTTCGTCTTTAAGTCGTTGGCATGGCTTAATGGGATTATTTTGGAAAACAGTACTGAGTGGACCAGCAATAGCCTCGTTTTTATCGCTATTTGTAAAAAAGGGTGGAGTTATTACAGGAGAGGGGTTAATGTTAGCAAAAGGTCTTTTAGGTCTTTTATTATTTTGGCAAATCTTATAAAGGAAGTTGCTGTTAAAGGTGTTGTGAACGGTAACGGAGTTTTCCCAGTTATGCTGCCTTGGGTGGGAAAAAAGGTGCTTTATATTATTCCGCAAAGAGTAGATCTTACGATTTGAAATGGGGTCGAAAGTGCATCTACGTAACTTCCAGAGCCTTTTTTTTTTTGAGCAATGAGGTTTTTGATAAAGCTTAATTGGTTAAGTTTTAATTGGGATCTTTTTAGTAGCTAGAGTAATAGCATTCTGTATGACATTAGTAATTCTTTCAATGTCGTGTTCCACTTGTTCAATAGTATTAAAGATAGGGTGTCCTTGTACAGTGTCCTGCAGAATTTATGAAAATTGAGGTCATTTTATGCTGTCAATGACAAGTGTGCGTTTATGAAGCGTGTACTTTATACCTAAAAGGAGTATTACGGGATTATGGTCCGAGGACAGATAAGAGATAGATACGAGACAGATTTAATGATGTTTGGCCAGTTTTATTTTTTTACAAGTGTGAAATTAATGACAATGGGCTGACCGGTACTGAAGTGGGTGGAGGCAAGGATTTGGATATCATTTTTGACCATGAATTCGAAGATAAACTTGCTTTTGCTAATTTTATAAGCGTTGTACCAATACATGTGACGGGCATTGAATTCGCCGAAGACTACAGTATCATTACTTAGATTTACTCTTTAAGACTGAGAAGGGAGGAAAAATTTTCTGTCGTTAGTCCTGAAGTTTTCCATTGAGCGATTTGGAAAGTGGAATCGTCCGAGTCTTGACACCCCGTCTAGCAGGGCTGCTCGTTTTCTATGCGATAATAACAGTGGGCGTGGTGAAGCAGTCAACTCAACTCTTTGTTCTTCGAGCGAGTGGACAGTCCCAAAGGCCGATCTATTACAAGCCGTCTCATAAAGTTTGGTTGATTATCATTTATTTATTTCCGTAAAATTAGCGCATAAAAGTGTCCGATGATAGAGTAGTTTAAAGAGGTGATTGAGCTCTTGCTCGAAAAAAATAATTGTCTAGTAGGCCGTATATAGATGTGATTATGATTCCGTTACCCGTTTTATTCATTTTCTCTCAATTTTTAGAAAGATGGTCGTATTTTCAAAGGAGGCTATATTATAGACATAAGTATTATAAATCAGGCTCTGAAGAATGCAGATTGATGTGTCATTACCAACTCCTTCCCATCGATAGGATCTAATACAATTGAATTCAGGGTGTAGTGCTTGGAATGCGATTTCAATTTTGTTTCTTGGAAAAGAATTAAATTTGGAGAATTGCTGGTGAAATTAATGAGTTCAGTGGTCTTAATTTGGGATAAACCAATAGCATTCCATGAGCATCCCAGACATACTCAGCTTAAGGCTCCTATAAGAGGGGAGCTGACTCATCCGACATTTTGGTTCCAAAACGGTGGGCGGGGAACCACTGGTATCTGTACTCAAGTCGCATTGAAGAAAAGTGGAAGCTAAGCTTGAATTGTAGCTGCATAGATGATATTTGACTATTTTTGTCTGTATGACAAAAACATTTCATAAACTCAGGCTTAAAACAAGTGCAATATGAAAATAGATCCAATTCCATGAAATATTTCCCAATAAACTGTTTTTAAATTCGAGAAATAAGTTATCTTTTTAAATTTACCTAATATCGTGCTTTATCCAACTAATCATAAGTTATTTTACGCCAGTGCAACCAGGTATAATATTAATGTGTTTCAAATACCTGTAGCAAGGCTGGATCCAAGAGTGTCTTGGAACCAAAATGTCGGACAAGTCAGCCTGTCCTCTAGAGGAGCTCTAACTCAGCTCACACTAGCAGCATATTTATCTCTCTCTGACACTCCTCATAATGTTTAGCTGCATGTATTCACATATGTTAACGTATCAGACCCTATTCGATCTCAAGATTGGTCTGCCACTCCGCTTTGCCTTTTCTTTCCGCAGGCATGCCGATTTTTAACTTCGTTCTCAAGTTTTGCATACCTGTGATTTTGCAGATTTCTGTATTTAAACTTCAAAAACATTTTGAAATTCCAATCAGCAGCTACCAGTCTGCGCATTTTTGAAGTTTGCATGAATTTCAAAATATATTTTGTTAACTTATCTTCTTGTTCAATTAGTGTTGGAAGATCATGCGAGTCCTCAATCGGGGATAGAAACTGAAATTACATCAGACGAGACACTTTTCTGGAGTCCGGTATTTTTTTACGCACACGCATATGTGTTGGTTGTTGTAGTTAAGTGAGTTCTATAGTTCCAACAAGGAATAGGGTGCATATTGACGACTCGAAATCATATAGCGATGTAGGGGTCAATAATGTTTTCGTGGAACGATGAAAAACAAAAGCACTATGAAGAAAAAAAACCAAAACTGAAAACCCTTTTAATAATTCATGTATAAAAGTATAAAAGTTACGTGCTCGAACTTTTTTCACCGGCTACATTGCATACCTCTTATCTTCAGTGCATAGAACACCGAACAGTCAAGAATACTCTTAACATATCTCGAATTTCACCACGATAGGAAAAATTTCCGACCCCTCAGTGAAATATGATTTCGAGTCGACAGGATGAGCTCTACTCCACTTAGGAGTTTTGAAATGTTTAACTGAAATACTATATATATATATATATATACACTGGCGGAAAAAAAAATTCCAACACCAAGAAAAAATTTCTGTAGAGTAATGAAATTTGGGTAATGCAATTGTCTAATTAACATGTTTAATTGATTAAATGTACAAGATCACTGGATAATTTAAGCTCAAGAAAATGCTGTGCAAATGTGAAATTATGTTAATTTAGTAGAGGGTGTAACCTCCAGAATTTTGAAGGCAAGCCTGCAAGCGTGCATGCATTATGTCATACAGGTGCCGAATGTCACTTTGTAGTATGGAGTTCCATGCTTGTTGCACTTGTTGTGTCAATACTAGGACCGTCATTGCTGACTGTGGATGATGCTCGAGGTGCCGTCACATGATATCCCATACGTTATCAATTGAAGACATACCTGGTGATTTTTCAGGTCATGGTAACATGTCAGCACTCTGTAGAGTACATTGCGTTACAGCAGCGATGTGAGGGCGAGCGTTATCCTGTTGGAAAACGCCCCCTTGAATGCTACTCATGAAGGGCTGTACTACTGGTTAAATTACCAGACTGACGACAAATTTTCAGTCAGTGAGTTTGGGATAACCACAGGAATGCCCCTGCTGTCGTAGGAGATTGCTCTAGAGACCATAACTCTAGGTGTGGGTCTCGTGTGTCTAGGCCGTAGACTGCTTGGATGCAGGAGGTCCCCTGGCCTCCTTCTGACCAATATACAGCCATCACTGGTACTAAGGCAGAATCTGGTTTCATCAAAAATGACAACAGATCTCCATTCCGACCTCCAATGAGCTCTTTTGCGACACCACTGCCGTCGGAAAAGGCAATGATTTGCAGTCAATGGAATACCGGCTGCAGGCTACCTGGCTCGGAGCTGTCCTTGAAGTAAACAGTTTCTTACCGTTCCTTGGGTCAAGACGGTACCAACTACAGCTCGAATGTCAGCCGCAGATGCAGTACGATGCGCTACAGCCGTACGCAAGATTCGGCGATCTTCCTTCTCAGTCGTGCCACGTGGCAGCTCGGAACTCGATCTTCTTGAGGTAATACCATCCCTTGCCCATAGCTTCCAATAATCATGCATGGTAGAAACATTCCCACCCAAGTCTTTCTGCAGTATCACGAAATGAAAATCTACCTTCTTGTAGCCAAATTGTACGACCTCGTTTAAACTCGGTGAGCTGTTGATAATGGCTTCTTCGTCTTCTTAAAGGCATTCCTAGCTAATATGAACGCAATTCGCCAAATTTCACGGAAAAATAATACATACGAGCTTTACAACACGCTTTTAAAACAAGCCTTATTTGCATGTTCTGAGTGACGCCAGCTGCGCCACACTTATGCGCGGAACGCGAAATTTCAATCGATGTCATCTTTCAGTTGTATAAACACGCCTACCAAATTTCATTTATATAACACAAGTCTTTATTGGTGTTGGGATTTTTTTTTCCGCCAGTGTATATATATATATATATACACTGCTCGACATTGAAAATGCAACACCAAGAAGGAGTGGTCAGAAATTCATGCAAATTTTACCGTAGACGCACGTCACTGAGTTCACTGAGTCTCCGACGCACGTGAAGTAAGATATAAGAGAATGGAGTTGAAAAGTGGGCTATGTTCATGTTGGTTTTTCTGCCAAACTAATTATTTTATAGAATTTGGTTTTTGTCTCGAAGGATACGTGTGATAGGAGGAAATGCCACGCCGTCCTCAACGAAGACACTTCCAGCATATAGACGACTTTACAAGGGGTATGGTGATCGGACTGAGAAGGGGAGGTTGGTCCATACGTCAAATTGCAGCTGATACCCACATGGATGCAAGCACTGGGCATCGGCTGTTTCGGAGATGGTTGGAAAGAGGAAATGTAGCCACATTGAGGGGTGCAGGTGCAGCCAGAGTGACGTCAGATCGCTTGGATCGACGGATTCACCGACAAGCTGTGGCGGACCCGCAAGTCACTTGTACGTCAATTTTGCAGCACGTGCAAGGTACCCTGGATGTTCCTCTGTCGACCAGAACCGTTTCCCGTCGACTGGCTGCACGTGGCATGCAATCACGGCGCCCGCTAAGAAGACTGCCATTGACCTCACAGCACACACTCCAACGTTTGGAATGGTGCCGGACCAGAGCGACGTGGATGGCAGAATGGCAAACTGTAGTGTTCTCAGATGAATCCCGCTTCTGTTTGTCCAGCGATAGTCATCGCATACGTGTGTGGCGTCGACGTGGAGAAAGATCGAATCCGGCAGTAACTGTGGAACGCCCCACAGCACAACAACGTGGCATAATGGTTTGGGGCGCTATTGCATACAATCCCGTATCACCTCTAGTTCGTATTCGGTGCACTATGACGGCCCAACGATATGTAGATAATGTACTGCGACCGGTGGCAATCCCCTACCTTCAGGGTCTGCCAAATGCAATTTTTCAACAGGATAACGCCCGGCCTCACAGTGCTCGAATCAGCCAACATGCTCTACGAGGTGTACAGATGCTTTCCTGGCCACCATACTCTCCTGACTTGTCACCAATCGAACATGTGTGGGACGTGATTGGACTCCGTTTGCAGAACCTGTCACTGCCTCGTTCAAAGGACGAACTGTGGCAAATGGTTGAAAGGGAATGGAGTGCCATCCCTCAGGACACCATCCGCAGGCTTATTGACTCCATGCCTAGACGTGTTTCTTCGTGCATCGCTGTCCGCGGTGGTCCTACTTCTTACTGATCCGAAGCCGTCCTCGCTCTAAATTTTGCTTATTTATTTTGAAATAAATATCACTTATTGTTCCATGCTGTCTCTGTCTTCTTACCAAATTTCATCAATTTCTGACCACTCCTTCTTGGTGTTGCATTTTCAATGTCGAGCAGTGTAAAAGTTAAATAAAATTCCAAATACATAGAATACAAAAGTCTTATTACATATGCATTTTGAATCATTACTTAGTTAAAATGATTATGCAAATGTTCTAAATTGCTCTAAAAGCAAAAGAGGAAAACAGAATTGTATGAAAACTTACAGTGATAAATTTTATAGAAATAAAAGTGATTTACGTAATTTTATTTGACTCTTTGAAATGGCTTCTTTCTGTAAATAAAAGCTATTTTGGATTGCAAAATATTGTCAACTTCTTTTAAAATATTAATTAGAACATTAAAGTTTCACCTCAAGAATATTAATTAACAGCAGCAAATTTGAAATTAAAAAATAAACAAAATGCGATGTAACATGGAAAATGCTTATTATATCTGTATTTTAAACATTAATTTAGTTGGTACAATTATGCAAAGGTTCTAAATTATTTATAGAATAAACGCAGACAGCAAAAATTGGAATAAGTTTTACTATTACATATTTCACGGAAACAGAAATATAATAAACTTTAGAGAGATTTTTTTAACCGTTAAATTTTTCTCTATTCTGTAAATAAAAACTATTTTATATTATAAAGAACTAAAAAAAATATTGATTTATTATTTTAATTTCTATGGACTATTCAACACAAAGAGAATTTTTTCAATTCGAACCAGTAGTTCCTGAGATTAGCACGTTCAAACAACAAATTCTTCAGCTTTATATGATTAGTATAGATAAGTGTAAATTAAGATGTTGTTTTACTGTATTGTATTAATGTGCGTAAAATACATTAAGATCATTGAAAAGTATTCCACAATAATTTATAAATATTAAAAAGTACGTAAAAAATGTTATATTAACCCATTAATGCCTGACTTTTTTTTCCAAAGATATTTTGTATACTGGTTGCAGTGTTTAATGGACCAGGAAAAATAATTTAAAAAATATCATGTAAAAAATAATTTTTTTTATTAAGGAAAGAAAAATCGTCCCATAAAAGTTACGATCGACTCCAGAGGGTACATACTTTTTTTACTAAAATTTTTTTCTGCCTACGATATAATATTTAAAAAGACATTTTATAAGAGAAGAAATAAAATCAGCAATTAACATAAACTGGGAAGCTGGGAATAACTTTGAAAACTTGCAATTTTGATGCAATTTTTGATAAAGATCATATTAAAACTACTGCAAAACACACTTTATAATGGTTATGCGCAGCAATCTGTTAATAGCGAATTGAAACAATACCAAGGTACTAAATGAACACTATTATATGGTTGAAATATTCATTTTGGGGAAATTCAGGCCCTTTTTTGGACCGTCCCTAAAAAGGGACGCTAGGCATTAACGGGTTAAGATTACATACTCCTCGCCATTCAAATTATGTAGCCAAAAATTGCCTTACCAATCATAGTTAATATTTTACAGATCGCCGGTCACCTTGCCTAGTGGTCAAGTTAGTCTGACCGAGGTCGAGGGGTCCCGTAGTAAGGGGGCTACGGGAAAAGAAACTGCATTTTGTGATAAAAGCATGAAACTTGGTAGGTTTGTAGACAATGTATAAAAAAACATTTTTAGAAGGGGAGCCAATCGGAAATCCCCCCCCAAACCCCTCTTAGCGGCCATTTTTGGTCCAAAACTAGAAATAGCGCTTTTTTGTAATTATTATTATTATTTTCTTCTTAAATCATTGGCTATGTCATTACATAGGCGTTTATTGTATTTTTTATCGTTTAAAGCTCCACTTAGAGACTAATTTTAAAAAGAACAACCCAAAAATGCTTTTTTTTTGGCAAATCGATATTTTTTAAGAATAAATTCGTGGAAATGAATTCC
>JAXGGA010010910.1:0-44784 GCA_038373865.1 Uloborus plumipes
AAAGGCAGTTTTCAGGGTAGGCGATAAGAGTCGTCCAGAAATTATCATTCTTGGTGAAAGTGCAACATTGTGGGCAGTATCTTGAAACGCAACGCCAGCTGCGTGAGTGATTGTATTGATGGTGTAGAAAACCTTATTAAGCATGACATACAAACCAATCTAGCGGTTCACAATCTGCTTGAGAGACACCATAAATTTAGCACTACATCACAACGTCGAGCCACACAAGAGAAAAATGTCTATTGTGTTTTTCAACTTAATGAAAAATCACCACTTTCTAAAAGAGACATCGTACTGAAAGTTTTACCAAATAAGCCGCAAATAGTTAAGTTTGTTGTGAGCAGACTGTGTTCTATCCCCAAGCCAATGTGTAATTGTTACTGTCACCAACCTTTTTCCGATTAAATTGGTGTTGTACTTCAACAAGCTTTTGTTTCTCATGAAGAAGTTGATATGATAATGATTCACTACTTAGTTAAAGTTAGTAACCTTCCTAAAGAATTTAGAAATCTTCCAAATAAAAGTCAGTCACTTTACGGCAAGAAATTGGGAACTTTCCAAAAACTCTTCTGTTCGGCACTTTTCTGGCTTACCAGGAAGGCTCTTGGAGCAGTTTAACAAATTTGGCCAGTGCTAAGGCAGAAATTGCAAGCAAATAGCTGAGCTGCTTATAAGTTTGCAGTTCTTGCAAAACTACAACATCGAAAGATTGCACATACCGTTATTTAGCTGAAGTCAATCTGGACAATCCGTAATCGAGCTGAAGGCGAAACACTAAACAAACACATTGGATATACCTTCCAACTGGTAGCTAAAAATACCTTTCACAACAGCGAGAAGTCCGCGTTCATACAACTTGTATCAATATAGGAAGCTCTTTCGTAAAAGAAACTGGTTTCTTCAAGAAAATTGGTTTAAACCGGAAAAATCCCGAAACTTAAATTTGAAATGTTTCTAAATATTTTTAATGTTATTGTTAGGCTAAATCAAATATTTTATGATCCCTGTAAATCATTTTAAACATTTATCTTTGTTAAAACATTCCATTTTCAGGTCCATTACGGTTTAAAAGTTGATTAATACTTGAAAATTTAACCTTACATCTTTTTAGGCTGACATCTTGAATTTTATTATTTGGTAAATTTTTTATTCGTATACTTTTCATAAATATTTATTTTTAATAGAATTGTATTTGGACTAAAGAGTACAATCATTTTTAAGTGTAAAATATGTTTCATTGGACTTACGTTTCCATTAATTTGCTTTATACCTTTTATAGCAGCCATATTGGATTTCGCCATTTTGACAAAAATGCTCAAGGTTTAGCGTCTGGCACTCAACGGATTCGGAATCAGCAGGTCAAATTCATATAGAAACCATCAAAAAATGTCATATATGTAAAAATTTTAGGTATCATGACATTTCAATGGACACTAGCCTGGACTATAATGTTTTTTACTTTCTTCTATATCTAATATATAGAAGAAAGTATTGGTTTCGTGAAAATTTTCGAATGTCGAATTTTGACGGATTTGCACGTTTTGAGGTGCGCTGAGTCCATTTCGACCATTTTTGGAAAATGTCTGTCTGTCTGTCTGTGTGTGTGTGAGTCTGTATGTGTGTGACCAGTTTTTGTGGCCGCGCTAGAGCAAAAACTACTGAATGAAATCGAACAAAAATTTTTGCACATATGTACCACCATGTGAACTGGTGCACCTGACTTTGTTTAGCGAATTCCTCCAAGGGGGGTGGAGCAATCGCACGTGTTCTGCGCGGGGGTGATTGTTATATCTCAGGAAGTAACCGGCGGAATCAAACGAAAATTGGTCCATGGGTAGACCCTACTGAGTACAGATGCTGATTCAATTTGTTTGTCAATATCTCGAAGGGGGTGGAGCAATCGCACGTGTTCTGCGCGGGGTGACTGCTATATCTAAGAAAGTAACCGGCGGAATCAAACGAAAATTTGTCCATAGGTAGACCCTATTGAGTACAGGTGCTGATTCAATTTGTGTGTCAATATCTCAAAGGGGGGTGGAGCAATCAAAAGTGCTTATTTTGTCATTGCACCTACTGTATCTCGGGAAATATTGCTGCGATTTGAATGAAATTTGGAATAACACTAACCCAATATGGAAGCAAGCATCGATTAAATTTTGGCGCCAATCGCCCCAGGAGGAGGGTGGGGTGATTTTTGCGCTTAGTCAACAATGCGAAAAATTAATTCATTAAAAAATCGCTTTCACGCTATTTAATTATCAAAACAGCTGAAAACTTTCAATGATTTGAAATTTTTAACTGTTGCCAATTTCTTTTTACTAGCAAATAAAATGTTTGCAATTAATCTAAACAAGGCTTTTGCAATGATTTCCAATTTCGCTCATTGATTCTGCATTTGCAGGGTTATTACGATAATTGGGAAATTGTAGCTGTCTCCAATTACTCGGGCGAGTACGTATTTTATTTTGTAACCGGAATTCATAAGATAGATATAGAAGAAAGTTTCGTGACGGCCACGACAGCTAGTTTAGAGGAGGCGTAGTATTTTTTTGTTCCAATTCTCTGGCAACCCTGTCTTTTTCCCGGTGAAGATGCTTTGGGACCCTGCTTGGCACGTTTTCAAAAAGTCAACTACGCAAAATAGCTAGGGTTACCACGCTTGGCGCGCCTATCGTTCATTTAGCGAGAAAAGGATACCTAAAGCACAAATTAACGAAATATCGTATCAATTGCGATAATGCAGTGGTTCTCAACCTTTTCACGGCTAACGCCCCTTTTAGGAGTGAGAATTTTTCCAACGCCCCCTTTTATGTAAAAAGTGAGGGGGGGGGGGTGTTCCAAAGAGAGGTAAAAAGCTTTAAATAATTTCCTTCCAGAATTTTACAAAACGGTTAAACATATAGAGTGTTCCAGGTCAACCTTCATGACCTCTATTTCCTCAACCGTTCGTCCTAGATGTATACTTCCATTTGCAAAATTGCTCGAAATAAAGAGGAGAGTTAAGATATGGAAAGTTTGAAGCGAAAAAAAAATAATTGGTTAAGAAATAAAAAAATTAACTTTTTATACCGGTTCCGGGCCCCCAAACATATTTAGGGAAAGAATCTCCATTCAAAAATAATACTAACACAAAAAAATGACATTTGTGCGATCAAAATCCATGGAGAAATGAAACATGAAACTTAATGACTTATACCACTTTACACTAGCGTTATTTTAAGTGATTTTGGGGGTCATATACACACGAAATTCGCACCATTCAGAGTTCTTTAATAACAAAATATTCTTTATTTTCCTAAAATATATTTAACTGTAAAAGTTATTTAACATGGGAATTAAAATACGAAAAAAAATTGAATAAGAAAGAATGAAAATGTCTTGCTGAATTCGCGAATATGTAAATTTACCGACTGTATAGTGATTGATGGATATAACGTAATCCCTTCACTGCAGAATAAAATCGGCTTAACTAGATGCATTTCGTTAAGGCTTGAAGTTACGATGTACACTACGGAACAGTATGTAGAAATGGTGTTGCTTTACGGACAATGTAATCGCAATGTATATTATTTCTTAGATTCTACATATTTCGTGTCTTTAATATCTTTGTATAAAATTGTATAATAATTTACCTTGTCTTGTTATGTTTTGTAGTCTTGTATCATCTGTATTTATTTTTGAATATAATGAGAAGCGAATGTTTTCTGACATGGACGAAACAAATTTCATTATCGTACCTAATCTAAAAGCTCGTTATTCCTCTGGCAGGGCGAAAATTTTCTTTTGTCAATTTGTTTACGGGCCCTGCGCATTTAAAACTCGAATATCTCCGCGAATTTTGATCGCACAAATGTCATTTTTTTTTGTGTTAGTATTATTTTTCAATGGAGATTCTTTCCCTAAATATAAGTTTGGGGACCCGGAGTCCCTATAAAAAGTTAGATTTCGTATTTTTTGTCTAAATTATTTTTCGCTTCAAACTTTCAATATTTTGACTCTCTACCTCATTTCGAGCAAATTTGCAATTGGAAGTATGCATCTAGGACGAACGGTTGAGGAATTAGAGGTCATGAAGGTTGACTTGGAACACCCTGTATATTTTTCTTTGGTAGACATTATTATACACAGAATTAAAATGAAGAATTTAGAAATAAAAAAAAAGACTTAAAAATGTTCCACTTTCAAAAGAATAGCAAATTGAAATGAAATATAATAAAAATAAACAAGCAAAAAGAAATTTTCACTCAAAATATGAGGAAAACAACGAGATGAAATAAAAGTACACAAGCAAGCATTTTTTTCTGTGTGTCATTCAAAATATAACAATCAGAAATACATGTTAGTGAGATATTTGTTCTTAGTGGTTCAAAGCCAGTTTGTTCAGTCGGCATAGTATTTTTTGTAAGGTGAAGGCGCAAGTCACGTCTTGGGACCATTTGGAGTCGATTTCTCCTTTTTGTAAATAGGTCGGTGACAACACTGAATCCTCTTTCGACGAATTAGGAAGAGGGGAAGGTAATTAAAAAAATTTTGACGATAGCCCACATTACAGGATAAAGGCTACTAATGTTTCCTAGCAGCCAAAATCCTGCAACATTGTTAACATTCTTTAAACCAGCTTTCAAGTTTCATTGGTTGAAAGTTCAACCAATTGTTTCTGATACTGAACAACTGGAGTCTCAATGTTTTCAAAAGGGCTGATGGCTCATTGAATAACGTCCAGAGGAAAAATATCCTCAAAGCTCTTAGAGAAGTCTTTGTGCAAAGTCTGAAGATATCGGCAATGAGCGTGAGCATCATCAAGGGAGATTTCACTAAAAATAAACCATGAAAGTAAAGGAATGAAATGAGCAAAAAAGAGAGTGAAAGTACTGAGGTCAAACCAAACAGTCAAACTGGGCTAGCACTTTAAGCATTGCAATACGGTTGCCAGGTAAAAATTTAGGAAAATAACCAAACCAAGGAAAATAACTAACTTTCACGAATATCTGCGCCCATCGAAATATTTTGAATATCTTTGGGGGAGACTTACTTTCTCATAGGTACTAAGCTAACTTAAGAGAACATGGTGAAAGAAAATTACAAAAGTAGAAAAAAACAAAAAAACAAAGAACACAATTGATGACGTTTAATGTTCTGCCTAAAATGCTACTTGTGGGAAACACTCGAATGCAATTGTGAATTTTTTTCGCGGTATTTTGAATCCCCCATTAAATTTTGGCAACATTAAAATCTGGTATTCTAATCTAGAAATTGTTCAGTCTAAAAACCAGTTTCATTTAGCAACAATCAAAGTAGGTGACTGAAACTTGAGAACTTAATGGGACCATTTTCACCTACAGATGAAGAACGGTATTTTTTACATGTATGAAAGTAACATACAGATGCATTGCAAAACAAAATATATAAAGCTATTCGAAATAACATTGTAATAATAGAAAGAATCGATCAACAATTAACTAAACGATGGTATGATTAATGCTTTTGAATTTCATCTACGTGTGATCGAAATTAGCCAAATTGGCTAATATTAGCCTAAATGTGCAGCCCAGATTGCAACTGCGATTAATTGAAGCATCATTAAGTAGCATTCTCTCTCAAGGTTGTCGGATGCAAAAGATCACTGAAAAGCCAAATGGCTACAAAAGAGAGAGAAAGAGAGAGAGAAAAGGAAAAAAAAAGATAAGAAAAAAGCTAAACTATTTTAAAAGCAAATCAGGCACCTTAGAAAAAACTTAAGGAAATAATCTTAGAGATTCCAGAGCGAGTAAGTTGATTTATGGCTGGCTCAAACAATTGAAGTTGGATTCGTGATTTAATACAACATTTAATTTTGATTTTAAAATTAAATTTAATTCTAATACATATTATCGTCCTCTGACCCCAAATTTTCCCACCGCCCCCCTATCGCCCAAAATAAACCCACCGCCCCCCTACTGCCCAAAACATGTTCACCGCCCCTCAGCATCTTCCCACCGCCCACAGGGGGGCGGTACCGCCCCCGTTGAGAACCACTGCGATAATGCATCGTTTTTTAAAAGTGTTTCATTTCGGAAAATGTATTGTTTTGTTTTTTAAGCTAGGAAAGAAAACTTTCTTCTTCTTTTAAACTTTGGTAAGATTTCTGTTGGTTCCTGTTATCAACAAAATTGTTCTTATTTTCTCTTTTGGCTTATTTTTGTCCATCTCCCTTGTGGTTGTATTCGAATGTTCCAAGGGGGTGTTTTACCCCATTTATCGGGTAAATCAGTGTTTTCAATGCAAGGTGATATGAATTGGTTAACAAAAGTGATATGAATTGGCGCGACCACTTGGCGATATATCGCCAAGCTTTTGATCGCCAAGTATTTGACGCCAATTGGCGAATTTTTTTTTTTTTTAATTATTATTTAGGTTCAATTTGGCGCTGTTGTTGATATTTTGCGAAAAATCCACTGAATGATGTTAAAATCGACGATATTTAGGAGATTAATCATTGTAAAACATTTTTTTGCATTGTTTCGTAGCAAACTAGGGATACAAATGTTTGAATTGTTATCTTGCACACTCCAAGCACAATTTTAGCACTTAAGGCATCTACTAAGAAATGTACACGTAAAATTAAGTAGTGTGGGGTCCATACCAGATTTTTATATCATACTTTAAAGGAATTATAGTTGAATAAAACTAAAATAGAGCATTTTTTCTGCTATATCAATTATTTTACAAATGAACTTTTAATTTTATACCACGGGCAAAGCCGTGCGGGTACCGCTAGTAAGAAATAATTCAAAAATAATAAATGTAGCTCCGAGGAGCAGCTCTACAAAGCTCGAGCTAATTTTGTACCAAATTTCAAGTCTGTAGGTGCTATGGAGCCGCCTTGACGCTGGCCTATCACAAACATCCTTTCACAATGTCTTTGAGTTTATTTTTTTATACATATAGAGATAGGCTAATAGTTTAACTCACTAAAATGTATTTTTTTTTTTTTTCGAATCTACTTTCAAGTAAAACTTTTTAAAAACGTATGATGAATTGAAAGTTGTCTTAATGCCATGTGAAAAAATTCTAAGAAAAGAAATGTCAACATTATTAAAATAATTAACTGGATATAAACATTGAAAATTGCAAATTATGGTTTTGATATGAAAAAAATATGTTCATGTCTGTTTTTTTGTCCCGCCTAAAAATTTTTTGAGGGAATGATCTGATTTGAATTGTTGTCCTGTGAATTTAGTTTCAAAAATCTTGACGAGGATTTCTTCTATTTTTCAAATTTTGATTAGAACTAGTTTTTGTTCTATTTTGAACAGTTCAAAATTCAATTACCACTTAGGCCAGCGGGAAATGTATGACAATGTCTATAAATCCCGATTTTAAAGTTAGTTTTTCTCCAAGCAATATCAATGAGGAATATGCGTAACAAAATTACAAAAAAAATATTTAGCAATTTTAGGATTAATTTTTGAACAGGTAAAAAAAAAGGGATAAGAGCAGAAATCGGGATGTTGCAGAAACGTTTTGCTCCCCTAATTGTTTTGAGCAGTGTATATCAATACTGCAAAAAATGAACAGTTGTTTTTACAGTATAATACTGGCAGCCGAGGCTCTAATGTAAAACAGTTAAATGCACAAAAATAAACTGTAAAACTAACGATTTTACAGTTTATTACTGTAAAGTTAGAATATTTACAGTTTATTGCGCAAAATCTCTAAATAGGCAATGCAACAGTATAACACTGGCAGCCAAGGTTCCAGTTTAAAACAGTAAAATGTACCGGAATAAACTGTCAAATGAGTAAGTTTAGAGTTTAGCACTGTAAAATTAGCAATGTTACAGTTTAATACTGTAAAATTAGCAATTTTACAGTTTATAACCGTAAAGTTAGACATTTTTGCAGTTTATTACTATGAAATTAACTGTATAATACTGTAAAAACAAATGTATTTCCAATCTTTAATGTAATTTAGAAAAATTCAGCAACAACGACAATCGTAGAAATAACACTGCAAGAAAAATAGTGTTCTTAAATGGAAAATAGAATTTCTGAAATTATATTTTTGATGTTGTACGATAAAATGTTTTCCAAACTTCATAATTAAATTTGAGCAACAAATGATTTTTCGTGGAAATAAACCTTTCAAAACTTCTCGCAGCAGCCGTCAATTATATTTGATGGTTAATTCTAATTAATGCTAAAAGTGTCAGAATAAGTACTTAATTTAATCGTAATAAATTCATTTTCAAAATTAAATCTTTAACTGAACATTGAAAGCTTTGATAAAACTCAAAATTTTGAAGCCGATTCGTAATAAATTCATTTTCAAAATTAAATCTTTAACTGGGCATTGAAAGCTTCCATCAAACTCAAAATGTTGAAGCTGACTGTATTTTTTTATGTATGAATGATTTTCAGTCGAAAAAGAACTGCTAAGTTACTGCTAAGAATTGTTCAAATGATCCAAGCTTTCAGTAACTCGAGGTGGCGTCAGCCTCAATTACGTTACATTTTTAGAATTTTACAGAACATGTATACACTGAATATTTACAGTAATATATCTAAAGTAAGTAAACATGCCGGATAAATAATGGCTAGTTGTTTTTTTTTCTGAGTAATTATTTCTAAAAAAAACGACTCAAGCGAAATCAAACCTTTTTTTTTTTCTTTCTCTTTATTTCTTTTTTCCTTCCTTCGTTTTTTTCCGGGGGCCGGGATATCGTTTAGTTCAGGGTGAATTACTGTTGCTTCCTGCGGAAGCAATTGCTCATAAAACAGAAAACAAAGGGTTTTAAACTAAATCAGCATGTTTTAGAAAAATTAAATGTCAGTGTTTAATTTACTTCTAGTTTAAATACTTAATCAACATTCATCAAAATATTTCTGTTATTTTTACTTAATTAAAAACGTTAAGAATAGTTGATAAGTACTGTTCTGATAAATACAGGATTTAAAAATAAATAAATTAAAAAACAAAAATAAAATTTTGTTCACTAAACTAATAAAAATTATAGCCAGTTCTAAAATAGAGGTACACGTATTCCGTTTTCCAAATTACCGTTTTATTCACTTAATGTATTCTTTGTCTTTCCAAAGCTATTGTCTTTTCGAAGGATACACACAGTATTAACTCTTCTAATAAAATTGCAGTATCATTTGGTAAAATCATCTGTGATCTTGCAATGGTCTATTATCTCTTCAACGTCGTTACTTCAATGGGAATCTGAAATGATACAATCACACTTCAACACCTGATATTCTCAGGTTGATTCGCTGCAACCAGTCTTTAAAGGAAATGTTTTGGTAATGCGATTACTTTATGTTTGACAACATAGTCGTGTTTATTTCATGCTTAGAATAGGGGTTAGGCGTAAACATCAAACAGCACTTAAATTCATCCCAGAGAAATTCAAATTGGATAAGGGCCGAAGGGACGCTTTTAATTTGACAAGGATTAAAATGAAATGTTTACGGCAATAATATTTTGCTAATTTGAAACCAGATATTTTAATTAAGCGGACGTTATACTATTGAATAACGCACGATAATTACTTAATTCTTAAAAACTAAAAAATATAGGTAATTTAAATTTAATTAATAGTGAGGAAGAGAGATTTCACTCGATTTGGTAAAAATAGTAGTAAAAAAGCACTATTTATTATTATACTCTTTTTAAAAATGAAAAAAATAATAAATAAAATGTTTAAAAAAGAAAACTACATTCATAAAATCTTAGGGCATGATAAGTTTCCATGTTAAAAGTTCCTTACCATTTCAAAATGAAAATTTTTCATTGGGTAACTAATTAAAACATTGACTATTTTGATAAAAATAGAGTCGAAATTAGAGTTGCACGCACGAGTTTCGCATAAAGATATACATCCATTTTTTCTAACTAGTAGTTAATTAAAATAACTAATTTAATATTAAAGCACTTGAATTAACTAAAGATAGCTTTTGATCTAAACATTTAAAACTAACATCTACAAGGAACTTTAAAATCATGTATAAATCTCGAACTTAAAAACAAATTTGCTTGAAACAATCTTTATTGGAACAAGTTCGGAAAATATTTTTTTGATTTAACTTATTTTAATGACGTTTTTTTGAGCAATGCCAGTAATATATCTGGTTAGCTCACTGGAATTTTAAAACGTTTTGATTACGAAAAGTCAATAACACTAAATTTATATTAGTAGCAAAAGTTTGAGAAAATTATTCCGAATTTAAATGAACTCTTAGTTTTTAGTTTCACAAATTAGAACAAGAGTTACTAATAAAAATCTAAAATTCATTTCCATCATATTGATGAAGTTAGATACATTGATTGACTAAGTCAAATTGAAGTGAATTCAAAAGGCCAATGATTTTATAGTGAAATAATGATTTTTTTTTTCTTTTTGCTATTTTTATTGCTAAGTTAAAATGTTTTCTTCCTCTTATTTTTATTGGAAGGGCTGCAAAAACGTAACTTGTACGAAACATCAGAGCAAAGTGCTTTATCTTTAGCTCTAAAGAAGACGTTACAAATGTTTTTTTTTTCTTTTTGAAAGAAATTATTTATTTAAGTGGGTTTTTGGAACCTCTGTGGCTTCATGGAAATGCTCCCATTCGTATGATTGAGTTCACGACTTGAATTTCCCACGGCACTTTTTGAGGCCGTTGTTTCCCTCCCTTGTTTCGTAAATCACTCCTGTGTTTATCCAAAATCAAATGCGCATTGTTCGCTGCCTGCTGGGGATGTCAAGCGGATTATCTTCTCTAAAAATATTATTTATAATTCCAGTTTTTTTAAATCTTTTTTTTTTTTTTTTTTACTTTTGGCAATTTAGGAAAAATGAATCCAAGGCTATGCAAAACTATGTTGTTATTAATAACTGTTTTCCAATCAAAACTGTTTCTCAATAATATAACAAGAAAAAAAATGCCAACATCCTCTCTCCTCACCTGAATAATAAAAGATTTTTTCAGCAAGCTAATTTATTATAGGGTAAATGTTCTCCCCCAAAGCGACAAAGTGTAATGACGTTAAGACTCTACTGATCTACGCATTAATTGTATTAAATTAAAAAAAAATGACACATCCATCGCTTCTTCTTAATTGAGGATTTTCTAACCTAATTCATTGATATGCTCTGGTGTTTTACAACTAAAATATGGGTCTTAAATTGCAACTAAAGTTTTTAAGTTAATTTACTATTTGCTTAAAAACTAAAGGAAAAAAATTAAGTGCTTTGAAATTAAGTGTTTTTTTTTTTTATTTTCATTGTAAAATGAGAGACAAAAAAGTTAATTAAAAATAGTTCACTGCTATAATTTTCTTCAAAGATAAGTAAATTGTTATTTACTGAAATTAAAAAAAAGCATAAAACCACATTTTTAAAAATTCTCCTGTAATTTAACAAAAATTTCTTTAAGGCTTTTAAAGTCCACTTTACTCTTCCTTTAGATAATTTTATTTGAAACTTTAAACCTATTTTTCAATAAGTTATTTGTCTTTTGTAATAATAGATTTTATCTTTAATACTAAAGAAATATGCTATAAAATTTTTTGATTTAATGAATTCGCAATTATTATTTTTACGATCACTAAAAAACTTTTTTCTTATAGGTAAAAGATAAAACTATTGAGGTTTTTCAAGCGTTTTCTTCTCACAAAAAGAAAAAAAACTTGTCATACATTAATTGGGATGGAAAAAATCTTTACATTAATAATTATGTTTTTCTTTTATTTCTGCTAACTTTTGAACAAAGAAAAATATTTTTAAAAAGATATTGAGTTGAAACATGTTTAATGACATAAAAATACATTGGATTATTCCCAAAAAAATCCAAGTATTCGGTTACAAAAAATGATTATTATAACAACGGCAATTTAAACTTGTATAAGTTTTGAAAAATAAAGAAATATTGTCCATTACGATGAAAAACAATCTGAACAAATAACATTCAAAAAAACTGGTAAATTTAATACTTAATTTTATTTTAAGCCTTTTTAATCTCAGTTTAGATTTAAAACAGTTGTTGTTGTTTTCATCATGAATTACATCCATGACATTTATTATCTATATTTTACCATAATTTTAATCATAGTTATGATCTGAATAGGAAGCAGATATCTAATGCTTGTCGTGTTTTCGTTCTGTGTACGAGTATTGCTCACTGCGCATAATTGAAAATAGTGCAATAATTCAGTTAAGGTAGGAGTCCTTCATCAGTAACCTAGTTGGATACTCTGCGATTGCAATTGCGTTACAAGAAGAATATTTTTGGAATCACCTATAGTATTTTGTATTCTTCAAAAAGTCCGCTTTAACAATGGATGTCCAATAAATGTTTTCGATTGATTATTATTTTGTGTCTTTTCAAATCAGTATTATAATATTCTTTAAACATTGCGATTCAAATATTTCTATATAGTTTAAAAACTTCTAAATTTATATTTCCCAAAACTCACTTTACTCTTCAAGAGACATTATGTCTACACTGTTAAAAATTCAGGAAGTTTTTACGGTAATTGTTACTGTAAAACGTAGTGATTACCGTACAGAAATTTTTTACAGTGAATTGTACGATAAAAAAAATGCGATTGCAGCGCCTATTGATCACCACGTGGCTTACCGTGCGATGCAGATGACACCCTATTTCCGAGCTCCTGCTGTGTCTTATCTGGCACTGTAGATAGTAAAGCAACGTGAAAAAATTGGATTCCGGGTTGGATCCTTGTCGTTCGCATTTCATGCTTTTTAATTCTCGTTTTCTCTTCCTTAAAATTTCACAGTAAAAAGATATTTTACGGTAAAAGTTACTGGCAACATGGATGCCAGTAACTTTTACCGTAAATTTTCAGGAAAATTTTACGACGAAAAAAACCGATGAGTCTAATCACACATATTGTATTATGAGTTGCTTATTTTCCTGTCTCAGCAATGAAAAATTTCACAACAATGAATACAGGGAATACATAGAATGCAATTAAAATCAAGCATGCATAGACACGTAAGAAGGTAGTTTATTTGCTTTGAAATCCACAATCCTTCGTATTTTTTCCCTTACGAAGTATGATAATGCAATTTACTTAACATCTTAGAATGTTTTCTTTCACAGGTCACACTGGTACCTTGATATTGATCTTTAACCATTGAAACTTTAGCCGAAACCCCATGAAAGCCGTGTAACTACAAAATACTGTATTCGTTTTCGAATGTTTAAATTGAAGATTAAAGGATTTTCATCAAATCATGAAAGTAAATCCCAACTTTGGAGCTTTAAAAACTGAATGTGCGAAAATATTACGCATCACCATACAAAACTCGGTGTTATTCTGAGGTGGTGAAATTTGATAAAGATATAGCAGAAAATTCTCATTTTTCAGAAAACTTGGAGCGCCTGAAAAGAACAGGATATGAATAAGACAGTGAATGCTTTTTGACAGGATGACGGGCACTCTCTCGCAAAAGCATTTTGTTTCTTAAAGTACTGTCTTACAACTATAATGGTGGATCAAAGGATATACTACGATAGTCTAAAATTTGAAGAATATTTTCCTGAAACATTTTTCTCTTCTTTTTTTTTTTTTTGGTGAAAGGCCTCAAAATATAAATAAATAAATAAATAAAATTTAATGGCTAATTTAAATGATAATTGCGAAACAAATATAGATTTTTTTATTTATTAAAACTATTTAATATAATTTTTGAATCTAAAACTCTGTTTTTATGTAAAAGACATTTTTTCAAAGCAGGGTGACGTAAAAGACATTGGCTTTGAAAAAAAAAAATTACACAGCATCTTATATTCAGCCTATAAAACGTTGGAGAAGTGAAAAATCGGTGAAAAAAGAAAAATTATACGTTAAACAAGAAAATAAAGAAGCATAAAAAATCAAATTAGAATTGCAAACTACAACAAAATGTAACGTTGCTTAAATCATATCAGTGATAAATTTAAAGAAATTCAGCATTAAAATAGAATACTATACTAGTTAACAGTTTTTTTTATTTATTATTTATTTCCTTTCACATCACAATTAAGTTGCGATCGTAAACCCATCCCTTTTCGCTTCAAAGCGTACGACCACAGTTCTTATTTTCCTTCTCTGAGATAATGTATAATATTCGCAGAAATAAACAAGTTAGCTTTTTCTAAATAGATGCATACACGAAACGTAATCAGAGGACATCATTATGTTTCCTGTTGTATTGTTTCATTAACTAACATCTAAATTTCTATCTTTTTACCTTAATTAATTCTGAAGTAAGTTGTGTGGTAAAGATCATTAAAAGAAAATGCTTTTAAAAGGAATAATTAATGCATATGTTTTGCTGGAAAAAATTACGCTTGACTGAAGCATATTTTAGAAAAAGCTGGTCATATAAAAGTTTCTTGTATTAAAAAGGTATCGCAGAAACTAAAACAATTTTATTCTGAAAAAAATCGTGCGTTTTTTTTTTCCAATGACTACAAAATCAATTTCAAATTAAAGCTAACAATCGCTTCAAAAAGACAAATTAAAGAAAGAAAAGAAAACTTCTCGAAGAGTACTTTGTTTCATTTTCGAAACTTACATGTAATTATTTTGAGTATAATAAGAAATTATATATGTTTTATTTATACATTCAATCGCGGCTAACGTATGGTAAAACCTTTTTAGAGCCGCAAACTGTGTTCAATAAATTTATTTCACGCAATAGTTTGTGTGCAATTTTAAGAGTGATTCACGATTCCGTGAAATCCGAAACCAGGTTATTATTTTCGCCCTATATATACCCAAATTATTATTACCATACTTACTCCCACATTTTGCACTTGTAGGCATTTTTCAGATGTAATGGTTTGCAAAAACAGCGTCTCGAAGTAAGTAAAACTATTTTTCACTGTTTTTTACCCATCATAACGATTTTGAAGGAAATGCAAAGGGAAGTGCTGCAGTTTACAGCATGTGATGTAAGTTAGTGCTTTTAAAAACTTTAATAAAAACAATTATCGGTTCAGTGTGCTCATTTTCTATTAAACAATAAGAAAGCACTATAGCAAAGTCTTTCAACGTCGACTGCTGTCATAGTAGCTTCCTGTTTAAATACTAGGGCGGCTGGGGGAGGAGGGTACTGACCTTCACAAAAATATTATGTACCCTACCTCATTACTGGTTATTAGCCAAACTGATATTCGCCACTTGAGGTATTATTTGCATGAGCTGAAATAAGTCAAAGATTCAATTTGAAATTCAGTCCCAAGCAGTATCAACTCATCGGATTTTGCTCGGTCGGTCATCGAACTCCTCGTAAACTGATCCCGTAACGCACGATGACATCGTTCCGATCAGTATCCGAGCACGGTTTTTTAAAGAGCTACTTTTCATCGGAAAGCGATATCCTTCCGGTCAACTTTCCCGATGAAAATAAGCCGAGCATCCAAAATTGATCCTAAATTCATCGGCACGGGACTGCACTGCTCGTAAATTGCTCCAAATCTCATCGTATTTCAAGCAAAGCTCATCGGATTTTGCTGCTCGGATTCTGTTTGGCCGATGAGGTATATTGGAGCAATACCCGATGAGAATTTCATCGGGTTTCGATGAATGGCCGATCATCGACCGATGAGATCATGCTGCTAGGGGTGTTTTGTATGAAAAGCTCAAAGCAGCGATTAAGGTATATGATCGAATTTTGAGCCCCCCCCCCCCTCCTCTTAAATACAAACTTTTGAACAAAAATAGTCTCCAAGTCACACAACGAAATCTGTACATTATTCAACCTGTTATTGTTTTAGCCTTTAAAAGCATCCCCCCTCCCCAAATACTTCAATCAAGAAAATACATTTGACGAGTTGATTGGAAATGAATGAACTAAATCAATGAACAAATGAACAACAAATGAAATGTTTTGCTAATTATTGGAGTTTTCCCATACCCTTCTAAAGAACCTGAATGTCTTTCTAACCGCAGCGCTGGCAAAAATTTATCATGTTTGCTGGGGGGAGGAAGAGTTAGAGAAAAAATTTCACTCATGTTTTAATAAATGAGGGGGAGGGTATTAAAAAGCTGTAGCACAGAAGATTTCGACATTTAGAAATGAAGAAAGCAGGAAGCATTGAAAAAATGACAAATTCTAGAAGAAAAATACGCCTATTAAAATTCCTGTTGCTGAACTCTTTTTTAAGCAATGAAAACAACTATATAGAGTGCATATAGTCTTACTATTTTATCGTTATTTTTCGACTGGATAAAATGTATAGACTTGTTCGGATTGTTGCACCAAACGTTTGCAAGGTTCAATCAAAAATGAAGTGGTTGCGAAAAGTTTTAAAAATAAAGCAGCACTAAAATCCATTCAAGCACCATACAACATTCGGTAAAATCATATTTTCCTAATTTAATGTAAAACTAAATATTTATTATGTTACTCATATAAGGATTTACATTAATTTCGCTAATTTCTACCAATTTTACGGATTATAATAGTTTTTAAAATGTTACTTTAAATGGGGCATATATGCTGGTGGAGTGAGGAGAATTACATGAATGTCTGGGTAAAAGAACGCCTTAAAGTGGAAATTTTATTTTTTGATAATAAGTAATTTATTTCGTATTAGTGCTGATCTATTTAACACAGCATCTAGACTTACACTTAAAAAAATATTAAGTATTGTTGTCCATTTTTCATTAATAGTACAACAGATTTTATAAATTTTTCCTCTTAGGTGGGTTGTGGTCAGGACGTCATTTCAAGTTTTTTCGGGGGGGGGGCAAAGGGTCCAAAGCAATGCAATTTCATCAGAAAACATAAAAAAACCCCGCCCACTTATATGTAAATACATTGATTTCTCAAAGCCAGAGGGGGGGGGAGGCAACTGACCCCTTGCCCCCCCCCTAAATAATGGGCCTGGTTGTGGTACTCCGACTTACAGTAATAAGTACTTTATCATAGTTCCTCTATGCACAATTCCCATTGCAAGTGGGTACAATAATTGACACTTCTACTTATATTAATAATTAAAATTTTTTTTTTTATTAAACTAGTATTTTTTTATCATGAACTTATTCACACCGCTGTGAAAGAGAATGGCAGACATTGAAGGGATTTGAAGCATTGAAAGGAAAGATCTGCAGCAAAAATGCCGATAAAAAAGTGATTGTCCGCAAATAAAAATGAAATAAAAGAATTTGTGTTGCTTTACTTCTTACAGGGTTTTATTCTTAAACCCGATAAGTCATAGTTCTAATTGAAAAAGACATGTTTTGAAACTACATTCTTGCGCAATGTTATGATTTACGACATAATAAAATATTTCGAATATTTTGATGATAATAACTAGTACAATTAAAGACGTTGGTTGGTAGGAAGCAAAATTAATAAAATGGCTTATAATGATCTAATAATTACACACCAAAAATTAAACAATACGGGGAAAATTGCCAACAAATCAAACAAGTAAAGATTAATTTCATTAAATAAATCGTCCCTTTCATTAATTCCTTCAGTGCATCTCTTTTACCTGTAGAATGCGGAATGGAGAGTTGAATAAAAAACAGACTTTTTTTAATCGTGTAAAAAAAAAGGAAGACGGAAACAATGGACGTGTTAATCTTTTGCATTATGATACAATAAAGATTAATGTTTGTTATGTGTTATCTTAAAAACTATGTATTGTTTCAACCCATTGATTTTTTTAACGTAAAAAAATTTTGCTTTTTTGTACTTTTTCAAAAAAGTATATACTACTCGTAGACGTAGTTTAGTTCTTGAAAAGATTTTTTAAATTTTTTGTAATGGTCTTAAGATTGCTATTTTTCTGATTAACCTCCTAATGTAAATTAATGCTGGTGGGGATATTTCGATTATTTTTTGATTAATATTTATGATGCTTTGTACGCTATTTATGCGTTTCTTTACTTGTCTTATTTCAGCTCCTATTTGCAAAACAAATTTTCTTTTGCTTACAATAACTAAGCTTACCATTTTCTTTTACGTGGAAAATGTTTGCTGTTATTACGATTTTAAATTTCAAGAAGCTACAGTTGTACTGAGTCATGGCTCCTGTATAGAACATTTATGCACAAAATACTTTGTTTAAGCTTAATAATGCGAAAGTATTATAAAGCAGCTAATGTATTAAGGTAGAATAAGATTAGCATTTGCGTATACATTAGAAAAATTCGTTTATAACTGAAAATCACTTGTCTGAAAATATAATGGACGTTAAGGAAGCAAAGCGTTTTAATCACAAAGTATTCTCTAAACTTAATAGTTCTTATGTTTTACGCAGGAACATCAGTGTTCTGATATTATTTTGTGTAAAGCTTTAATTTCTACACTGTAAAAAAAGCTGTTGTTTTTACAGTATAAAACTGGCAGAAGTTCCAGTTTAAACGTGTAAAAGTACAGTAATAAACTGTAAAAGTAACTATTTTACAGTTTCTTACAGCAAAATTAGCAATTTTACAGTTTATTACTGTAAACTAACAATTTTACAGTTTAATACCGTAAAACTAGCAATATCAATGTTCATTAATGTGAAATTACTGTAAAATTAGCCGTATTATACTATAATGCGGTGAATTATTTTACAGATTTATTTTTCCCCTCTCTCTCTATGCTTATTTCTCTTTCACTGGCTCTTTTTTCTATATCGGTTGAAACAACTCCTTTCAAAACCAATCATTCTTACACGTAAAATCATACCAATTAGTTATTATAGCACGACATGCAGTTTTTTCTCTCAATACCTTGACTTGACAGCTTTTTTTTTTTTTTCATGCCTCAAAAATAAAGACTAGCAACATTTGAAATGATAAAAAAACTGCCACCCTTTCAGTTCATTTAGAATTTATATTTATTTCATTTTATTTTTTTTTATATTTTTTTCATTCAATGATTTCTTTTATTTTCTGTTTGCTATTTTTTTATATTATTTTCTGATTCTTGTTTTTTCTTTCCTTCTTAGTTGTTTGTGCTGCCACAGTTTATGAACCAAATACATTTATAGTAAAAGGCATAAATAGCATATTTTTATGTTTGTTCTAATAGACGAACAAAGAATAATGCAAAACAATGTTTTGCCTTTTAAGTATTACTTAAATAAAATTTGAAACTTCCCAACTAGCATCAACTCATCGGATTTTGCTCGGCCGATCAACAAACTCCTCGTAAACTGATCCTGTAACGCACGATGACATCGCTCCGATCAGTATCCGAGCACGGTTTTCGATGAACTACTTTTCATCGGGAAGCTATATCCTTCCGATCAACTTTCCCGATGAAAATAAGCCGAGCTATATTCCATCGGAAAACGATATCCCTCCGATCAAGTTTCCCGATGAAATTCCTCGGCACGGGACTGTTCTGCTCGTAAATTGCTCTAAATCTCATCGTATTCTCATCGGATTTTGCTGCTCGGATTCTGCTTGGCCGATGAGACATATTGGATCATCGTCTGATGAGAATTTTATCGGGTTTCGATGAATGACCGATCATCCGCCGATGATATGATGCTGCTAGGGTTAATACTTGCTTATTGTTTCAACGTAAACAATAGTTTCGTACTGCGGAAAAATCTTATCTTAATTTCAAATTCATAAACTGTCCTAGGAAATTTTGTTTAGGTGACATAATACTCGGAGATATATTTCGTCTTAAAACCATGGTTTGTGAAAATATTTAAGTTTCACTTTTGCTGTTTCTAAATAAATCGTGTAGAGCAGGAAGACCAGACTTGATTTGTACGAAAAAAATGCATATTTTTTCAAATACTAAATCTAAAAAAGCTAGAATAGCTTAATCCATATTAACCCATTAATGCCTATCGTCCCTTTTTAGGGACGGTCCAAAAAAGTGTCTGAATTTCCCCAAAATGAACATTTCAACCAAATAATAGTGTTTAATGAGTACCTTGGTGTTGTTTCAATTCGTTGATAACGGATTGCAGCACATAACGATTGTAAAGTATGTTCTGTAGCAGTTTTATTATGATCTTTATCAAAAATTACATCGTTCACAATCTCAAGAAAAAAAGCTAAGTTTTCAAAGCTATTCCCAGCTTCCCAGTTTATGTTCATTGCTGATTTTATTTCTTCTTATAAAATGTCTTTTTAAATATTTTATCGTAGGCAGAAAAAAAAATAGTAAAAAAGTATGTACCCTCTGGGGTCTATCGTTACTTTTAAGGGACGATTTTTCTTTCCTTAATAAAACAATTATTTTTTACATAATAATTCTTTTCTTATTTTTCCTGTCCATTAAACACTTTGTAACCAGTATACAAAATATCTTTGGCAAAAAAATGTCAGGCATTAATGGGTTAAAATAATACAGTCAGAGAAAGAAAAAGAGGAACATTTCGCTGTTAAGTAAAAATTATCAGTGAGGCATTCCGTATTAAATTCATCTTGAAAGTACTTTACTGATTAGCTCTGTTTTTTGGTGAATTAAGAGATGATTCTTAGTAAAACGTTCTATTTATGTTTTTCTTAAAAAAACAAGTTGAATCTGAAAATTAATTTGAATTTATTTATTTATTTATTTATTTTTTTGAAATGCATAGCTTTAAACATAATAGCCTATGTAAAAAATCTAAAGAACTAGGAATAGCACAATCAATATCAAAATAATATAATCGCAAAAAGAAAAATAAAAAGAAAAACGTTCTATTTATGTTTTTCTTGAAAAAACAAGTTGAATCTGAAAATTAATTGGAATTTATTTATTTATTTATTTAAAATGCATAACTTTAAACATAATAGCTCAAGTAAAAAATCTAAAGAACTAGGAAAAGCACAATTAGTATCAAAATAATAAAATCGCAAAAAGAAAAAGGAAAATATTTCACGGTTAAGTAAAACTACACAATTATGAGTAAGACATTCCGTAGTCAATTCATTTTGAATTTATTTTACTTGATAACTTTTTTTTCCAGGAACAAATCGATGATTCTCAGTAAAACGCTGTTTCTGTTTCTATTTAAAAAACGAGTTAAATATAGGGAAAAAACTGGATTTTTTTTAAATCCATGACTTTAAATGAAATTGTTTAAGTACAAAACCGAAAAGATCCCAGAAAAAGTTAATGCAGTATCAAAATATGCATTGTTCATAGAAAAAAGATACATATTTTTATAGTTAAACTTAACGCAATTAAAGGTAAGGTCTTCCGTATTTAATCCATTTCGAAAATATTTCATTGAACAGCTATATTGTCTGCTGAATAAATAGATGAACCAACCGAGAGAGTCTCTGCAACATGCGATTGCAATTCTTACAATAAAAAATATGACAACTTATTAATAAACTATTAAACATGTTTTTCCCCTTTCAGATACATGGCAATAATGCATCCGTTGAAGCCGCGTATGTCTCGAGGAACCACATTGAACATCTGCGTCTGGATTTGGGTATTCAGCATTCTCTTGTCATTCCCCAACCTTCTTTATTCAATGACAGTGGTGGAAGAATACATGGATGGTGGTCAGCGAGTCATATGTTTTATGGTGTGGCCTGATGGATCTTCAAACGAAAGTGACCAAGAATACGTGTAAATGAACAAAGTGTTTTCCTTAAAATTTGTAATATTACCATTAACTACTATTGTACTAAACTTAATATACATGTTTGCATTCAGTTTGCTGAAGTAATATGGTTTATTGCTTAAACATGGTTTAGGATATTTGTGTTTGTTACTACAGCCTAACGTTTATAGAATTCAGACATAATTTTTTTAATTTAAATTCGCCGCATTGATCCTAACTTTTGAAAAGGCTATATAAATATTCTTTACGCAAAATTTTTAAATTTTACCCCGAATCGAAAAGTCATATAATAATAGAAAATGGAATAAACAATTTTATAAAAAAAATTTCAGCACAAAAGCCGCTAAGGCTTAATTTTAGTCAAATCTATATTTTATATGCATTGTGAAAAAAGTTTTAATAGTACAAATTAATATCATATTGAGAACATATAAGCTACAAATTTAAAAAAAAAACTAGTGAGTATCGAGTATGTAATAACGGAGTATCCCGACCGATTTCTTTATTACGAAACGAGTAAAGTTACGATAGGAGCATAACCGTTCATGATGTTATGATTTTCTTACTATCCATGAAATTTTAAAAAGGAAAAAAAAAGAACACTCACAACCCGTGTATTTCTTTTATCATTGAAATTCACTTTTTTGGAAGACATAAAATTCGCTCAAATAAAAGATAGAGATCTATCGTTTTTGATTTATTACGAGAAAGCAATCGAAAACTGCTTTTATGACAGGTTTTATTGAAAAATATTCGATTTTTGAGCCTATAAAATAAATTGTTGGTAGAGGATAGATATAAACTTTTTCTCGGGTACCTTTTTTTTTCGTCATAGAAAAAACGTATCTAACCAAAAACTACTTAACTGGTGTATTACAACGAAATTGAATTATGACATAAAATTTTACTTTTATAATACTGTAGAATTGCTTCTTAAAGAATTATTTTCAATAATGATTTAAAATAATTTTTATTTTGATTTTGACTTAGAGAAAATGATGCGTTCAATTAGCAAAACGTAAAATAACAGCGTTCTATTAAGTATAAATTGTATTCTGTTCATCCCTTTGATTAACGAAGATTTCACTAAAAAATACGATAGAATAAAAATTCTTTCAATTGCTGTGTTTTCTTTTTTGCGACCATTCTAAAGAAATGAAAAAATGAATGGTAAGAACGAAAACTGCTGTTCTGTCTGTAGGGTAGACCGGGGCACGTTTGAGCAGATTTTTTTCGAAAATTGTTCTAATTTTTATGTTTCAAGTAAGGAAGTTTTAGACGTTATGGTCCTATAAAGCAGTTTAAAAAGTTGAAATTTGTGTATTCAGTTTTTGCCCTGTTTTAGTATTTAAGAGATAAAAGTAAGTTTTAGGCCAATGTCTGTTGCTTAAACCTGCCTCGTGCCCAGAGCCCGTTAACGCTGTTTCACTTACTGACCCAGTTTCACTTAGAAAACGAATTTTTTATTATTTTGACATCTAAGTTATACTGTTCTTAAACAAGGGTAAAGTTCTGATAATATTTATTTATTTTAAACTGAGCATTCTTAGTTCAATATAAGTTTCAATAAGTTTAACACAAAATTTATTTAATTTAGCAAAAAAAAACGGGTAATGCCGCACAAATGATATTATCAAAGCTAGAAGAACACTAAAAAACTTGTAAGAGTACTAGCTAGGGAGCAGCATCAATCTGTTACGACTGGTGACACAACAATTATAACACGTTTTGAAAAAAAGGCACTGTGTAAACGTGCCCCGTGCGTAAACGTGGGCCGATCTATCCTAATATTAAGAAAAAACTTTTTTTTTTTAAATTTCAAATACAACTGTAGTATAAAGGACATTCAAAAACTCATGTTGAATGTAAAAAAAGGAGTAAGAGTACCTTCTTTGTTAGTTAGATGTCTTAAAAATTCGACTACGTTCAATGCAATTGCTTATTTTAGTTTCGAAGCAGTTGAAAAGTGGTTAACATGAACCATAGAGAAAATTGGAATTTAATATTATTCTAAAGAATAAAAAAGAGCTTTTTCCAAGTCGTATTGCAAATTTTTTTCTTTTTGTGAAAGTTGTAATTTAGCTGATATTTTCTATTGATCTTGCATTGCTGCACGGCATCACATTTTCAGTGTTTTTTTTTTTTTTCGTTTGCCAGCCAGGGTGACAATTTGGGGTGCGCTGCTTCACTTTGACTACTGTACCGCAATTTGGTGTGAAGCCCGGCTTCCACGCATGGCATAGGGACCCGTTTTTAGGGTAGGCAACCTTTCACAACAACACATTCACACACAAAGAAGGGACAAGGACAGGAGACAGAAAGAACATCCATGCCCAAGCCGGGACTAGAACCCGGGACCACACTATTCGTGGCAGACTGCTCTGACCACTAGACAAGGTGGCCGGCACATTTTCAGCTCTATTGATTTTAAACTTATACATCTAATATTCTCCTTGCTCCAAAACGAAATATGTTTATCCTTTCATAAATTACTGATACACAAACCCTTGATTCCCAGCTGTGCACAACTAAATAAGTAATCAATAAAAAAATACTATTTAATAGTAGTGGTGGTTAAAATTAACTAAAAATCAAGAGCGTCAGACAGCATGTGTACCATTTTCCTGAGCTCACCATTACGCTCATTAGTGAAAAATGAATGAGAAAAAACCATGTCTCACATACTCTTTAATAAGCATGCTCCAGATCGTAAAGATATTATTACCATATGCCCGAAAGCAGAATACTGCTAAATCGGCGACGTACGTCGCAGAACAGACATCGCGACTGCAGAACAATTCTGTTCAAAATTGAGCAAAAAAAAAAAAAAAAGTTATACTTCGAAAGCGTGCAAAAAAAAAAAAAAAAAAAAACGTTTCGCTCGTAGCCCATGTCTCGCAGAGCAGCTGGCAATAATGTCGGCGCCGTAGCCTGCCATGTGCCATATAGACCACAGCAGACGTGCGGACGACTTGACTTGAGCTTCTGAGGACCTTCCTGTTTTTTTCCGCAGAACTTCAGTGATGACACTTGCGCAGACTTCGTTTGAAGTTCTGCAGTCCTTATTTGGGCCGCAGAACTTTAGCTACGAAACTTGCAGTACACATTCGTTATTCAAATAATGTTTCCAACGATTATTTTTTTCCGCATGAGAATCGCGGGGACTCAGCATGAGAATCGCGAGGACGCTAACTTAGTCTGAAATTCTGCGAGCCTTCACATTTTGGCCGCAGATCTTAACTGACGAAGCTTGCTGTAGGTACACAAATCAGTTCTTCAAATTATGTTTGAAACAATTTTAATCGCAGGGGCGCAGGTTTTCAATTGAAGTTTTGCAGGTCTTCACATTTTACCCGCAGAACTTACCCGCAGACGAAGCGTGTAGTACAAATAGTTTTTCAAATTATGTTTAAAACAATTAATCCTTCCGCGTTAAAGAGTCGCGGGGAGCGGGATTCGTTTGAAGTTCTGCGGGTTGCCAACACATTTTATCCACAGAACTTCAGTAACGAAACTTGCAGTACAAACTATAGTTATTCAAATTATGTTTCAAACAATTAATTCTTCCGTGTTAAAGAATCGCGGGAAAATTGCTTCGTTTGAAATTCTGCGGGCCTACACATTTTATCCGCAAAGCTTCAATGACGAAACTTGCGGTACAAATTAGGTATTCGACAATGTTGAAAACATTTTTTCTTCGTGAGAGAATCGCGGGAGGGGGGGGGGGATAATCGCTTGAAGTTTCGCGGTCTTTCACATTTTGGCCGCAGAGCTTCAGAGAAGAAACTTGCAGTGCATATTAGTTATTCAAATGATGTTTAAAACTATTAACTCTTCCTGTTGAGAAAATCGGGGGGCGCAGGCTTCGTTTAAAGTTCTTCGGGCTTTCACATTTTGGCCACAGAACGTCAGCAACGAAACTTCCAGAAAAAAATAACCTTTCAAATTTTCTTTGAAACAATAAATCGTTACTCATGAATAAATGGTGGGGGGGGGGGTGTTCGCTTGACGTTCTCTTTGCATTTTGACCGCAAAACTGCTGTGACGAATCTTACAGAACAAATTAAGATTTCAAATAATTTTTTCTACGGAAGAATCGAGGGGATACAAGCTACGTCTGTAGTTCTGCGGGCCTTATCATTTTAACCGCAAATTAGTTACTCAGATTGTATTAAAAACAATTTTCCGGTGAGAGGATCGCGGGGGCAAAGCTTTGTTTAAAGTTCTGCAGCATTTCACATATTGCCGCAGAATTGCACTTACGGAACTCGCAGTGAAAATTATTTATTCAAATGATGTTTAAAACAATTTTTTCGCGTAAGAGAAAAGCGGGGTGGAGGGGAGAGGAGTTTCCTTTCAAGTTTTTCGGGATTTCCCATTTTGGCCGCAGAATTTTTGACGGAGCTTGAAGTAAAAACAGTCATTAAATTATTTTAAAACAATTTTTCCGCTTGAGAGAATCGCAGGAGACGAAGTAACTATATTTGAAACAATTAACTTCAGGCTAAAATTAGGAAAATAGGTGCAGTCCAATTCCCCCCCCCCCCCCTTCTCACCAATCGGAAAAATGTTTTTTTTCCATTTGTTCTGCGATCTGAAAATTAGTTAACGTCCCAATGCCGAGCTTGAACTTTTTGAACTTGAGTTTTTTGAACTGAATTTCTGAACCGATGATGAAGTATATACATATAGTAAGCATTAATAACATAATTATAAATATATTTGTTAAACTAAAGCGTTTAAAATATGAATTAATGAAAATAAAGCAAGAAGTATTTGCAAACTTATGAAATCTTTCTAATTCAAACTCTTCATAGAAAAATGAAACAAATTTCAAAAAAATGAGAAAACACCTTTTGGTAACATTTCGACGGTAAATATGTAATGTATAAATCTATCTTGCAGAACAATTTTGGGCAAATAATTTTGCGTCGCAGAACATCACTAAGTATTCTGCTTTGGGGACCATATGTATATAATGTCAGAACGGTCTGTGTCTCTGATATAAAATTTAATACTCTTTTCGCATACAGCCTTACAAGGTTGGAAGTAAGGCTTAAATAAAACTTTCGAAACGTTGGGCCGGTGTTTTTTTTTTTTTTTTTGTTTTTTTTTCAATATGCATTACCTACAAAATACTCTTTTTTTACAGCTACAATGTGGTAATTCTGGTAGTCACCTATGTCTTACCTATTTCCTCGATGACATTTACGTACTTCAGAGTGGGACGAGAACTGTGGGGAAGTCAAAGTATCGGTGAATGCACACAGAAGCAAATAGAAAGTGTCAAGTCTAAGAGAAAAGTATGTTGTCACTTTTTTTAGCCTTTTTATTTAGGTGTTCGTGGACCAAGATTATTTATTATCATCCTTGCGGAAAAAATTTTTACGTAGGCAGGATTTAACTGCAGAAAATGCTTTATTGTAACGTTTAAGCTTACTGATACAAAAAGGCTAAAAAATTGATGAAAAAAAGCAGCATTTGTTTAATTTTCTTCCTTCTTCATATAATGTATAAGTTGCAGAATTAAAATAAAAAAAAATGTTTTATTTTACAAAATTCTGTAAGTAAAGGTACTTTATGAATAAAAATAAAGATTTGATTTGCTTAGTTTTTTATCTTCTTTCTATGCTTTCAATATCCATAAAATAATTATTTTAATTTAACCATGTATATAAAAACTGCAGTCTATTTTAATTCATTATGAGACTTACCTAAATATTCAAACGTTGATCAAAGCATAATGGAAATATATTTTTTAACTAAAATGCATCATTTATTAAAACTCAATAAACGTTAAAAATGTATGTAATTGGATATAAAAAAATGTATAATCACACGTAAATATCTGAGTGTATATTTTGTTTCATACATGTTTAGAAACACACTACTATCCTTTAATAAAAAAATAGGTAAATTTCATTCGTAGGACAACTAAGACAAGTTATTACTAAAGAGAGGACAAAAATTGTAGTAAAGGTTTCTTTCTTTCATAGTTCAAAATTAATGCGAGACATAAAGAACGTTAAGAACTAGATACTCTGAAAGAAAAACCACACTTGTTATTTTTCAACTGGGAAAATAAATGTGTTGTTTTCATTTTATTTTTCAGATAGAAAAGGTTATTTTATCTTTCGTATTATCGATCAGGATTTATTATTATTGCTTAAACAGAAGCTAAACAGTTATCTTTTGCACCAAAATGACCTCAATGGTAGTTAAAAGGAATGTTCAGCAGTTTAATTTTAAATTAATTCATAAACTAGATATTTGTTACCTTAATGTTGAATATTCAGTTTATCTCTATGAAACTAGCATAAAAATAAAAATAAAACCAATTCTGAGTGTAAAAGACTTTAAAAGTTCAAGTCTGCATCTTAACGTTTTGAGTATCTTTAAAAGAAAGTTATCTTTCTCTTTTTTCACGGTAGCATTTTTCGTGTTTTACAAGTCAAAACATTCATTGCACGACACTTAAAAAGTTAATTTTTTGTTAGAATAATACTTAATGCTAACTCAGTGAGCAGCAGAAAAATTACTTAAATATTTAGATTATTAATATTAAATAACGACACCGAACTAAAAAATATATGCAATTCTCTTTAAATATTCAGTGCCAAAAATTCGAAAAGATTAAAAATGATGTTTATAGAGAATTTTTTGCCTCGAATGGTATGAAAAAAATAGAACACTATTTTTCTTTAAAGATATAATAATATCAGATTCTACGAATTTAAATAAGTTGACTATTAAATGGTAATAGTTAAAACAGAAAGAAAATAGTACTCTTTATGACAATTAACTAAAAAATAAAGTTATATTTTAATTGGAAGTGGGAAAAGAACTGAAATTATGATTCAAACGTAAAACTCACACTTAATACTGTACTTTAACACTTGCAGCTTTACTTTATTGTTAAAAAAAAAAAACAAAACTCTGTTAATTTACCTTTATGGTTCTTGGTTAATAAAATTTTTTACTGCTAAAAGTAACACTTTAGGACATAAAAAAAGGAATTATCAGCTTTGAATCTCAGAACTTACAATAATTCAATAATGCGTTATAGTTTTGAGCATAGAGTAAACATGATACTTAAATATTAATTAGTGCATTTGAATATTCTTTTACAGTAAATACGAATACTTCTACCATTTAAAAGATAGGAGTTAAGTTGACGTCTAGTTAGTAGTAATTTATTAGGCCATATTTCGCATCACTGAATTAGTGAAACTCATGGGTTGAGAATTCGCTTGTTATCCGGTTTACTTAATGGAAAAAAATATCGGATATTTTAATGCTCCAAATTTCGGTGATAGTATTGAAACTTGACAAATCTAAGGAAAAATTATATCCGGATTGGAAAACAAGTATTTTACGCCGTGTTAGAACGGACAATTAAAACTTTGCTTTGATTTTCTAAAATGTATTAGTACAGTGGCAGCTTGGCTCAAAAAGTTGACTGCGATTTATTTTCCTGTTGTCGGAAACAAATAGGTAAACAGGTTTTCAAGACTCCAGAACTAAGAAAACTAAAAATCTCACGGAACTTTATTAATCGTGTGAAGAAATCTGCTGCCAAATGTAATAAATTTGTGACAGCAAGAGGAGAGATTCTGCCACATCGTATGCACCAAAACCAATACAAAGAGCTTAAACTAAGTTGCGCAAAGAATAAATCAGAGTGAAGCAAATTTCAAACAGCAATACCACAACTTAATGGGCACAATCCTGCTATCACGACGTCACCCCATTGGGGGAAAATTATGTTAAACTGTTTCATTGCAAAAAGTACCAGTTTTTTCCTGGATTTTCTCCGTCAATATTGACAGTTTAAAACTGTTTTGTTCTCAAAATGGATTTTCCACCAGCCATGAACGGTTCAAAACCGTCAATTTGAAGTGTATTTATCTTTATAACGGCGCTGCTCTACATGCAAAAATGTTTGTGTGGTAGAAATTTTCTCTTCTAAGCCTTCAATCGTGTGTTCGAATCCCATCGGTGCCCTGTGTGATTTCGTCTTTTTTGTGCTGCAAATATTTCTTACATGTCTACAAACTTTGAAAAACATGTTCTCGCATGGTAGAAAATCGTCGTGGTGACGGGTCTACTCCTTAATTTTTATGACACAAAATTATTCTTGTAAAGTAAAAAAAAAAAAGCCTTTTTATGAATATACTCCGTAACTTTTTAGGGAAAATTTTGTCCTTGTATGGTAAAAGACCGTTGAATTTACGGACGTAATCTGTAACTTTTGCGGTTTTACACAGCCAACCCAGCTGCCGGTTTAAACCCGTAAATTTTACGGAATATGTTTTACAGTGTAACTTAAGTATTATTTTTGCTACTTAAAATATACATTTAAAAATTTTGATTCGTCTTTTGCAGATCGTTAAAATGATGATCGTAGTCGTTGTGATCTTCGCAGTTTGCTGGTTACCATACCACGTGTATTTTTTGGTGGCACATCACCTTCCTCATATCACAAGCCGACCGGAAGTTCAGCCCATCTACCTTGCCATCTACTGGTTGGCTATGTCGAATGCGTGCTACAACCCGTTCATCTACTGCTGGATGAACAGCAGGTGGGTAGTTTATGAAGAGCTTTCTCAGAAAATTATTACTACAAAAGAATTGCGGAGTTATTGTTTAGCAGTAAATTGAGAAAATCTGAAAATATACTTGTTTTATACCTCTCCAAATGATGCATCGTCCATAATGTTATGCATTATATTTTTGTACGTCAAAGATCTTCATCTCCAATACATATAAGTGTGGTAATTTTGTTTTTATATATTAAAAAAACTTGCATTATTTTTAGTTCTTCCTCTTGCTGTTTTTTTTTACTTCAATTTCAAAGATTGTGCCTATAAAATTAACAGCATTCAGTTAGTATAATTTATTTGTATTAATGCAGTAACAGCTATGTTTTTACAAAGATAAAATTATTTCTGCAACAAATGTATTATCTCAAGAAAGATCATAAAAATCAACATAAGCAGAACTATGAGAAAACTGCATTTTATATACTCGTCAACATTTTTGAGTTTGTCAAACGCTATTAGATTTCTTTTAAAACTTATTTTTTCAAAAAAAAAAAAAAAAAAACTACGAAGTGTTCATTCACTGGTCTCGGTCTACTCTATATACGTTTTTTTACAATAGAAAACTTTAATAAACACATTTCTTCCTTATTTAGGTTTCGTCAAGGTTTTAAAAGTGTGTTTCACTGCTGCAAATGGAAAGAGGAAAAAATAAATCCTTTAGAGCAAAGAAAATTCACAGCAACCAGACAGAACACCGTAAACGGCGTCATAGCTCTTCAAACCGTCACCGAGTCTCTAAGCGGAAGCAATCCCCTGCTCTACAACAAGTGCATTCGTCTAGAGAGACTCTCCAACTTGTGACTAAAAGCTTTTCGAAAGTGACTCACTTTCTTCGAATTTAGAAAATAACTCTAAATAACTTGAACCTTTTCAAAAAGGGCAGGTAGTTTCGTTTAATTATACATGAAAAAACATTCTAGTAAGGTGGATATTCCATTATCCGGGATCAAAATGATACATAACAATGGCTTGGTGCACAGAAAATGTATTATATTAAGCGAGATATTCTTTTAACCGAGATTCTAATGAGCAGGCTTGACTGCATTTCCCTCCTGATCAATGTTGTTGAGACAAAATGTATATACTATTCAATATTTTATTGCGCGACCTTTCTCGAAATTGCGCATGGGCTACATCTCTTCTGATGTCTTTCAAAATAGGGTAGAAATACAAAGTAACATTTAATGAGAAAGTTACAAGCAAACAAAACTTGAAAGCATCGGGAAGTCCGCCTTCTTGACCTACCACCCCTTTTTCAAATGGAACTGTTCATGGTTGCCAGGCACGGAGTTAGAAAACGAACAGTACTTATAATTAATACATGAGCTTTAAATTCTGTAAATAAAAAATCTTTGCATTTATTCACGATTAAGATTCAAGAAAATAAACATAGCAACAAAGTAATTAATATTAGTCATTCGTTGCAAGTTATTTTTCTTAAAACTTTAATATTACCTGCTAGATTCCTTTTTATGTGTTTTCTACTTGCTTTAGACATTATCCAAAGACAGAAATATGTTTATTGTTGCAGTTTGCTTAAAGCAAACAGAAAGCTAAACGGAATAGCATTTCGTGTATAATAACCTAAAATAGAAATGCTGTTTTGCGTTACAATGCAGCTTCATTTTGGCTCCTAGCCATTTGTTAACCTAGCACTCTCCTCAAGAGCTGCCATATTCATGAGGTACCTTCATCGGGAGATAGCAACTACCACAAGAACTTTGCCGCACAATTTCCCTAACAGATGAAATTAACTGGGCTCTTACGATGCGAAACTGTGCAATTAAATTTTAACTAGCCAAACGAATATTCGTGGTATCTTTTACATGCCACACAATCAATCACAGGAAATGGAAGCTGAAAATTTTCCTCAACCTGAAAACCGACCCACTAGTGCCGGGTGTGATCCCGACTCTTTGTTTACTACTACTTTGATCTACTACGCCACTCAGCCAGCAGCTGAAAGGAGGTAAAATATTTTACCAAAGTTTTGTGGTGGCATAGATCGGACATTCTTCTCAAACATGTTGTAAATGCGCAATTCTATCCTAAGAGACGTATCAGTTTTTCACAAAACAGCTTATAAAGACTAGAAAATTCAATTTCACAAACGTAATGAAGAACATGGTCTTAACTTAACATGGTCTTACATTTTGAAGATTTCCAGAAAAAATACTGAAATAATAGCATTTTCTCCGTAATGGACTTCTTTTGTAATATACGACCATTACAGAGCCAAAATACCATCACATAAATAATGTTTCAGGGAATTATCAAAATTAACTCTATTTTATGAAAGTATTCATGTTCTTCAAAAAATCATACAAAGAAACAAGGACCTAATATATCTAGAGCCTCAGCATTTTTTTTTTCTTTTCAAAATGGAATTTTCCAAATGTCAACTTTATTAACATGCAATAGTTATTAACAAGTGTCGGAAGTAATTTTTTAGTTATATCCAACAATGAAAAACTATGATGCTTGGACCTTGGCTCTTACTCCACCACTTTGATTAATTATGTTATCATTTAATTGTACAAAAAGTCTCCAAATTGATTATTTATCCGCAACAATATTCATCAAATTATGCTAATTCGCATTAAGTTGCTTGACTCTGGTAAATTTTCTACTATTTGAAGTGTGTGTATGCATTTGGTTTGTTCTTTTATATGAAATTCAGTCATTGAGAGGTTAGATTACTGCTAAACTTGACCATGTTTTTTAATATTGAATTTTTCTACCAACATATTATTAATATGTTATTGCCAAATATTTTGAATTATCTTAACTTCATAGTCACAGAAACAAATTAATGAAATCTTTAATTGCACGTCGAAATAAATAAAATCAAAATTTGGTATAAATACAGAGCAAAAGAAAATAAGAAGAAAAATAAATCAAATTCGTATATTTATGCAATCATTTTTATTTAAAATGCCTAGAAACACTCTATCCTTATAAATTAGGAATCGTCATCAGTGAGCAAGTACAAAAGGAAAGAAATATTTTACCTTGTAATCAAGCTTTTAGGTAAAATTTATTCTGAAAACCAATTTAATTCGTAATCAAAATTAGTAATGTAAACAGTATTTCCAATTTGATATATATGAACATTACTTGAAATCCGTATTTGTATATTACAAAAATGTATTTCTAAGTATAATTCTTGCTAAAGTTTAATTTATCCTGTTTGATTAAGGGATTTAAATGTGAAGGGGTTTCCCATGGGATAATTTATTTTAAACAATACACGAGTAGTGTAACAACAAATGAAAGTACGTGGGTAATGTAAAAGAGCGAGATATTTAAAATGTTAAAACCACTTCAGTACATTAAACCAAAAGAATAGTTTATATTGTAAACAGTGTTAAAATTGTACTGCAATCAGAAAATTTTACTTTTGTAGATTTGGACAAACTTTGTTACTTAAAATTAACTGATGCGTTTCATTTTATAACATCTAAAATGTCATTATAAAAAGCTAACATCTGAATTATAAAGGATATAAAATGCATTACCGTAACGGTACTTTGAAAAAAAAAAATAATTTTTGTGTTTTAGAAGCTGCATTGGTCTATAGCGTCATTAGTACCTTTACCATCCTTTTAATGAATTTAACAGTGTGTGAAAATATAACTATCTGCGTAAAATTTTTACAGTAAAATAAATTTTATTTCTATCTCAAACCGGTGCTGAAAATCTCATTTGTTTGTGGTTATCAAAAATACTGCTTAGGTATGTTTCTTTTTGAACTTCGAGAATCCTTTTTTAGAAATTGTGTAAGGAATAGAAATTTAATTTAAGCTTTACAAAAAAACTTTTTTTTTAATATTTTTCATTTTTATTCATACTCTTAAGTGTAAGTAGATATACCGTACGTAGCACTGCTCAAAAACATTTCTTGCCTTTCGGGAACTTCAGAGACATTGCTAAGTGCATGAAAACTAATTCTACTTAAAATATAGTTTCATCAAAGCCCATTCGGGAGGTTTAATTTTTATAATAAATCAGAAAAGTCATCATTCAGTATTTCTTCGAAAGATACAAACTAACTTACCTCAAAATTAAAACTTGCTTTTGCTGTTCTAATAAACTACAACCACTGTGTTGAATGTATGTAATAAATGTATATAGTATATCATATACGAGACATATGTTTGTAATAGTAGAAAGCTCATTTGTGCATACTTCGAAAAAAATAGTACATCATGTTTGTGTGTACATACTGATACATCTTAACTAAATGTAAATGCATTGTACATAACAATGAGGGAGAAATGTATTCCTGCACATAAAATGTGTTTAATGCTGCAAGTTGCATGTAATATATTTATGTTTACGTGTAATCCTTAAAACGCCAGAGTTTTATTTTTTAATTTTAAATCTCAAAGCACTACAATAGATAGATGTTATTGATGTGACATTTATTTAAATGAGTCTCTTAGGATATTGCTGGTATTCAAATATCTTGCACACAGTTTTTTATTACTTGGTACTTATTTCAGTCAGAAATACTTATTTTCCGTCCAGCAGAGTAAAAACAAAATACCTTCAGAAAAAATACCGAATTTATCTTTTTTTTTTTTAATAATAAGCTATATACAGCATTTTTTTCTGAAACTTCATGAAGTCGCACGTAATTTATCTTACGTTTTTGATGTGTTTTACGAGACAAATTACTAAGTATGATCTCTTACAGTTCAATACAATTTCACGGTCTCGATTTTTAAACTTAAATTGCTTTGTAACTGAACAATTTTATTTTGTGCCAAAAAAAAAAAAGAAAAAACTGACTCTTACACTTAAGTTTGGACACTGTAAAAAATGAACGTTTTTTTCCAGTATAATACAGCTAATTTTATAGTAATATAATATATAAAAATTGCTGGTTTTACAGTAATAAACTGTAAAATTGCTAATTTAACAGTTTATTACCGTGCATTTTATAGTTTTAAACTAGAATCTCTGCTGCCAGTATTATACCGTTGCTTTTACAGTATAATACAGCTAAATTTTACGGCAACAAACTGTAGAATTTCTAACTTTACAGTAAGAAACTAAAATTGCTAGTTTTACAGTTTATTACCGTGCTTTTTACAGTTTTAAATTGGAATCTCGGCTGCCAGTATTATACTGTAAAAACAACAGTTTATTTTTTGCAGTGTATTTTATCATGGTAAGCGTCATCAAAAAGATTTATCATTTTGTTAAATAATAAAAAATAGCATCCTCTGTGCAGTATTGTGTTGGTTCGATGTAATGAATGTTCATCATAGTTATTGAGCTTAAAAAAACAACTTTTATCTTTCTAATTATGTAATTAACAGTAGTTAATTTCCTATCATGATACTTTTATTTAACTTGTTGTGAAACACGTCTTACATGTCTATTGCTGATGTTTTCGAGTGAAATATGTGTGTCATAATGCTTCTATTTCGACTAATTGCATTATTTATCTCTGCACTGAAAAAAATAAATGTTTTTGAACAGTTAATTTCATAGTATTTTTACAGTAATAAACTGCAAAATTTCTAGTTCTATACTCTTTATTACTGTGCATTTTACAGTTTTAAACTGGAAACTCTGCTCCCAGTATTACACTGCTGTTTTTACAGTATATTACAGCAAATTTTATGGTAATAAACTGAAAAACTGCTAATTTTACAGTAATAAACTGTGACTGTAAAATAGCTAGTTTTACAGCTTATTCCGGTGCATTTCAGTTTTAACTAAAACCTCCTCTTTCAGAATTACACTGTAAACACAATAGTTTTCTCTTTTTTTTTTTTTTTTTTTTTTTTTTTTTTTTTTTCAGTGTGTGAATTGAAAATTTTACTACTGAGCTGTTGCACTTCTTAATCATCTGAAGCAAATATATTATTAGCTTTGTCTAGCTGCGAATATGCTGAAAAAAATGCTATTGAAATCTGATTTAGTTATGAATGGCGTCAAAAGCGATAATTGCATTTACGCTGTAAAAAATTCTACTGATTTATTTATTTTCATCTGAAAGAATTTATGTTATAGTTTTTTCATAATACATTTTTGCATGAAATTTGCAGAACCAAACGCACAATTGTATTGAATTAACAGAATTTTTTCAGCTTTTTGGGAATATTGGTTTAGTATTTAGCTTTTGTCTTTCGTTTATTGTGATATAATTTTAATAAATGTAAATAGATGTTTGTCATCATGATTTTCTCTTTTACTTTAACTATCATTAACATGAACAACCCCAAATAGCATCAACTCATCGGATTTTGCTCGGCCGATCATCGAACTCCTCGTAAACTGATCCCGTAACGCACGATGATATCGTCCGATCAGTATCCGAGCACGGTTTTCGATAAGCTACTTTTCATCGAAAAGCGGTATCCTTCCGATTAAGTTTCCGCTGAATATAAGCCGAGTATCCAAAATTGATCCTAAATTCATCGGCACGGGACTGCACTGCTCATAAATTGCTTCAAATCTCATCGTATTTCGAGCAAAACTCATCGGATTTTGCTGCTCGGATTCTGTTTGGCTGATGAGACATATTGGAGCAATTCCCGATGTCATCGAATCCGATGTCATCGAATCCGATCTTTGGCCGATGAGAATTTAATCGGGTTTCGATGAATGGTCGATCATCGGCCGATTAGATTATGCTTCTAGGGACTGTTCTGCTTAGATTAATGTACAATATTTTTAAGAAAAAATATGGTGTGGACCCAACACTACTTCTCTTTAGGCCTATTTCATAATAGAGTTTTTAATAGCTTAATAGAATGGTTGCGGGTGCTTAAGTTCGACCGTTAGAAGAAAACACTTCTTAAATTATTTGTATTTTACATCTGTTCCCATGCATATAAAACTATGGTGAACCTGGAGAATAGTTATTTAAAATATAGAAAGGTGATGTCTTTGTAAGCGTCTTTGATCTAAAATTGCAATGGAACGTGTATGAAAAACAAAAGTTTTGTTAGTGACTTTGAGTAAGTGAAAAAGCACTTTAAATAATTAACCCCCTAAATTGTCTCGAATCAATCCGAATCTTCTTTTTACAATGTCAGTTTTAACGTCATTCAGTGGTTTACAGTGAAACTCCGGTAACTTCACATACGAGTAACTCGACAACCTCGGTAATTATACACTTATTTTTCAAATGTTTGATCCAATGTTAATTTCAATTGGTGCAAACCTCTCTAACTTGACACCATTTACAGAAACCTCAATTAGTCGACATACAATTACTATTTTATTCCGTATTTTGCTTCCGTCATACTTTCACATTGATCATTCCTGAGAATTTTGCGGTTTATGGGCGCAAAAAACGGAAAACAATGCATTGTTTTCCGGAAAGAGAACTTTTACAGAATCACTTCTTGTACCCAAAAGAGTCATCCACCACTATTGATGCAATCCTGGGACTAAAAGGGGGTTGAGGAAAAGTACCCGAGGTAGTTCACAAGAGAAACAAGGGAGCCCCACACTTGTTTTAAAGCAGAACTTTTGTTTTTAAGACACTCATGATTGACAAGAAGCGCTAATCTCTTTTCAAAAGATATGAAGTGATTTCTAATAAGGTATTTGAAATTTTCCTTTTAATTTATTCTGCTCTTTTTAAACATAAAAAAATAAATAAATAACAAGAAGTTCTCTCAAGAACTAAACGAGCCTACTTTCCCGTACATCGACATCGGCATTCTAGCATCTGATCCTTATTCTGTTAATTATCTGAGACTAAAAATTATGTCAAACATAACTTTTTAGCACTTAAAGCTGATTTCTAAAAGCAAAATATAACCCTCTCATCAGATGAAATAGAGACATAAAAAGTAAATAAATGAATAAATAAAGTTTTGTCGCACCTTTTAAAGAATGTAACTGTTACAGTTCTTCCGTAGAAAAATTCCTCAATCGTTTTCAAAAAAAAAAAATTAAAAGTACAAAGTACATCAAAACACATTTTATCAAAGAAAAAAAAAAAAAAAAAAAAACTCATCCGTTGATAAAATGTCTCGGATTTCACTTTTAATCCGTTGCCAGTTGTTAAATATAAATAAAGAATAAAATGCTCTCGTGAATGAAACATTTTTGTTACAAAAAAAATCGTCTGCCAAAAATAATAATAATAATAATAATAAATAAAATAAAACAAATGAATAAATAAACAAAAAATCGTCTGCACAGTCAGTCATTTTTTTCTGAGTCTGCATTTCCGCCATGTTTGTGGAGTCGGAGTCGGAATCAGAGTCCTCACAGAAGATTATTCAGAAAAGTACTTTACAAACATTATTTATCAAAACCATTTTTTTACAAAGTTAGTTTGAAGGAAATCCGACTTTAAGTTCCAGGATCAACATTCAACTTAAATTCCCCGTAGGCGCTAATGTTAAATTTTTTTCTGAACGGTTCAATATTGAACGAAAAATGGTTCAAACCAAAAAGCGAAATAAGGGAATGAACCTCTCTGAGATCTTTCAAACAAAAAAAGTTTATTCCATTCGGATGGTTCACTCAGAAGTTATTAGGTGGGGAAAGGTTGCTTGAACGGTTCAATGTTGAACGAAAAAATGTTCAAATTGAAAATTTAAATACTGTAATGAAGTATCCTTGCTGAGATCCTTCGAACAAAAAAAAAGTTTATTTAAATCGGACTGTTCACTCAAAAGTTATTAGGGGTGACAGCTTGCTTGAGCGGTTCAATGTTGAACGAAAAATTGTTCAAATCGGAAATGTAAATACGGGAATGAAGTATCCTTGATAAGATCTTTCGAACAAAAAAAAGTTTGTTCAAATCGGACTGTTCACTCAAAAGTTAGCATCGCGGGACAGGTTGTTTGAACGGTTCAAAGTTGAACCAAAAATTGTTCAAATCGAAAAATCAAATATGGGAATGAGCTGTACTCGCCGAGATCTTTCCAACAAAAAAAAGTTTGTCCAAATCGGAATGTTCATTCAAAAGTTATTAGGGGGGGACAGACAGACGACGACCGACCGACCGACCGACACACAAATTCCCCATTCAATACCCTACTTTCAAATTTTTAATTTTTCGATATTCATTTTACCTTTTATTTTTTTACTTGGCGATATTTTTTGACTTGCGATATTTTTTAACTTGACGATATTTTTTGGACTTGGCGATATTTTTTAGATGCATTAAGCTACTTTTAATACTTTTTTTCGTCTTTCTTTTATTTTTAACGGGAAAGTAGGCTAAAAAAGAGAGATCGAGAAGAAAATTAAAAAGCTAGTACTGAAATTTATTTTTGTAACCTGGATGGTACGCACTAGTAAATAAGCAATACATAAAACAAGACAGTTTTTAAAACTATAGAACATCGGTAAGTTGACACCCGCTTATCTCGACATATTTTTGTGGTCCCTGGAGATGTTAAGTATGCACAAAATATACTGCCAAAATATGTTTTAAGGAAATCTTATTTCAAAATACATTGCTCATTATTTTTAATTTGCTTATGTTGAATAAGGTAATTTATTTCAACTATTTTACTGTCCAACATTCCCGTAGTAATGGTGAGTTTTGGATTTTTATTCAAAAAACAGTTATTTATAGAATTATAAATATTATCCACAATACTTATCTGTAATTTACTGAATTTGGCTCTGAAAAATATAAGTTACCACATCTAGAAACAAATGGCTTTAACTCGAGAAAGGCTGTTGATCTCCCGCTGTCTAAATCGGAATAATAAAATAAGCGATTGATAAAATCAATATCGAATCATTTGTCAGAAGGAAAGAAAACTGACCCTTTTTAACTGAATTGGCACTGACTATGGTTTAGAAACAATTCAATTAGTATTCGGGAAAACTCTTGGCTCCAAGGAAATAGATAACAAATCTAGTTATTGGTCCACTTGAAAAAACAAATAAGATGTCTGCCTTCTCAACGGAATGGATAACGTTTTCAGTGTTGTAGGCAATGATCTCATTTAGGTAATTTCCAAGAATTGAATAAAAACTGATCTCAAATATTTTGGTTCAAATTAGCTCCACCTAATCTCCCTGTCTTTATTTTTTGTAAATCGATACTTTGTAATCGATACTTCCTAAAGGCATTTTGTTCAATTTTCTTTTTTAGGACAGATAAAGTTTTTTTAAGAAGTCTCGTTTGCTTATTAATCTAACTTGACAAATAAATAAATAAATAAATAAATATATGATTATTGAGATTAACATAACAACGAGAAGAGTTCTAACTCATTTTTTAATAATTATTAGGTGTGATAAATTTTCATCCTGATTTTTACAAACTGTCTGCTTCTTGCACTCAATTTTTCAAAGCGTAACTAAAGCAAATATAGTATAGCTTTTTGTTTTTGATAGCATATTTTTCATAATTCAAAAAGAGATAATCAGAGTTTTAACCTTTTTGCGAGAACAGTGGGTATATGTTCCAAAATTTCAATTCAAACCATGACGCGGGAACAAAAATCTAAATGTTCATATTGTCACCTTAGCCCACTTTCTTCTACATATGAATGGTTTAGAATAACTTAATGTCCAGAAAACTCACCAAAACAATCTCAAATTTTAGGACACATAAATAAGTATATATCGTAATGGGTGATATGACTATTAGTCTTGGTTATTTCTTCAATCCAACAATGACAATTTTTCTAATCTCGGTTAAACCTGAAAAAACAAGTAAGAAGTATAAAATGTTCAGCCCCACACCGAAATAAATAAAAATGTTGAAGCATTTCCAACGAAGGTTACGTACGAGACAGCACTAGTGTTACCAAGAAAAGCATGCGTAAAGTATCAAATTGCGTGGAAATACATAAGTAGAAACGTGGGTAAAATAGAACATGTAGAACTTGAAAAATATATTTTCGCAAAACTATTGTATGAAAAAGATTTCTGAATTTTGAAGAAATATGAATATATTGTATATGAACTTTGTACGTTGCATATATATTTCGACATAAGAGCAAAATATTTAATAAAAGGTATTAAAATAATAATAATAATAGCAATAATAATAATAATAATAATAATAATAATAATAATAATAATAATAATAATAATAATAATAATAATAATAATAATAATAATAATAATAATAATAATAATAATGAATTCATAAATTAATGACTAAATGTGAGTGCGATAAATTTCTCACTCTCCACTTTTTCTGCTTGAACATGCTTACTATTATCTGGCTTTCAAACTAAAAAGTTATTAGTGTCAGATTAGATCTGTCAAGAATAGAAAAATGTTGTCATTATTATATTATTGGCATGAAGAAAACATCAAGATAGTTTCCAAGAAATGTTTGACAGCTTATACCAAGGTTTACTATTTAACTGTGACGAAATATAAATACGTTTCGTTTAAACTCGCCCAAATCCATTCCGTTTGATAATAAACTCTGATTAAGAGTAGAAATATTCCTCGTGACAGCACATATGTAATCTCTCTATCTCTCTCAAGCTACATAGTAAAGGATTTCTATCGTCGCTTAGTTACAAACATTTACGCATGAATAAATTACATGACTAGGTATTCTGCTTTAATATTTATGTCTACAGAATGGCATATTTACTGGCACTTTATTCGAACAAAGATCTGGTAGGAAGTTTTACTTCGGCATTTGGTTAAGTTTTGATTGAAGAATCGTGCTCTTTGGTTAATCCATGCAGCAAAAACTGAGCTTTGTTGAAGATTTAACAAAAATATATGTAAAGCACTATCAGGAATGTCAAAGGAAAATGATTGAATGAATATATATCAAGCAATTTGCGTGTAAGTTTAAAATAATTGCTTTTTTAAACTGGAAAATAAAATTATATTGTTTTTTTTTTTTTTTTTTCATTCTCTCCTTTTTCATATTATCAGCTCACAGTTTTGATTATTACTACATTGAAAAGTGAGAGACCACATGAAAATAATTAAGGTGGAAAATTTAAAAATAAATAAATAATAGTAAAACAAGACCGATTTACTTCGAAATCAGGCCACTCCATTGAATTTTTATCAGTAAATAATCATACAAGTCTGCTAGTTTAAAAACGGCAACAGCAAGTAATTCAGTCTAGAACTAAACCAGTCTTCTTTCCTGCATACCAATGTTGATTTTCTAGCATTAAATCAAAATTCTCGCTATCAGCTCAGGTGCAAATTCTGTCTCACAAACTTTTTAAATATTTAAAACAGACGTTTAAAATAAAATACTCTTCTTTCAAGTTAAAAAAAATAGTTTATTTCATAAGAAATTAAAATAACCAATATTTGATAATATAGAATTTATTTACATTTCCGTTTCACAAATTTAAAGTTCCGTTTTTAAATTTTTCTTTCTTTCATACAACTTTTATTATTTTTCAACCAGAACCGCATTAAATGAAGCTATCTCGTCCGCTATTAAAGCGTAAAATTTCACGAGACCATAAATAGAAGAACAAAATAAATAAAAATATTCGTCCTAACATAGATTTTCTTAACAGTATATTTTCTTCTTCTTTTTTTAATTCTTAGAATTCATTTCAGATTCTTTGAGATGCAAAATTTCAAATACTTGTTTTGATGATCCAAGAGACCTTTTTTTTTTTTTTTTTTTTTTTTTTAACTCAAATGCTCATATAACAGTATTTCCAATAAAACTTTGCAAAAATACTTATTTTTTCTGGATGTATTTTTCAGTATGTTTGGGGGAAATAAGTAAGTGATAAATCATAGTCTCATTTTTCTCGTGATATTGCTCTGTAAAATTTATACATTTAATTCCAAGGTTTTATAACTTAATCTCTCTCTCTTTCTCTCTCTCTTTCTCTCTCTCTCTCTCTCTCTCTCTCTCTTGTGAAAGTTTTACTTCTTTCTTCATCTGTTTTGTTTTATTTGTTAATGCTTGAGTTTTCTTTCAATTTTTTGCAGTACATTTAATTGTTATATTGGTATAAAAACTTTTGATATTTTCCTTTTCACTTAGAAATATTTGTCAAATTTTTATTTGAAATGTACGCTTTATTGAAGTAAAATTTATTCAACGGTGTTATTTAACTAAATGAACAATTATAATGTGTAAAAGTAGATAAATATTTAAAATACTCCGTACATTTCCTCTAATTTTAAAACAGAATACTTCTAACTCACATTATGTAAAATTCTATGCTACAATCGTATCGTAATTATGGCAGCATTTTTCGTTTGATATTCATTAAGAATCAAATTAACTTTCTACAACCGGAATGCTAGAGAAATATTTCAAAAGGAATGCAAGGATTCTCTAAAGTTGTAATCAGTGATAGAATACAAATTAGAATACACCTCTAACTTTAAGCACTTTATTTAACAGACAACATTATATAGAATACTTGATTCGTGAATCCAATGAATAGATACGTTACTTGAAATATCAAGCACTTTTACGAATAGAGAAAAGAGATTCGTTAAATTTCTCGCATTGATAAAATTAACATGGCGTTACGTTACACTGTAAAAAATGGTTGTTGATTTTACACTAAAATACTGCTGTTATCTACAGTTTTATACTGTTTCATCAAATAACAGAGCAAAAATGTTATCTGTTTTAACACGCGACTGCGCAGTATACTCGATTCGGTGCTACACTGCAAAAGAATCCCGTAAATTTTACAGAATAGTAGTGGCAGCTGAGGTTCCATTTCCGAACTGTAAAATTAACAATAAGAAACTGTAAAATGTCTTGAAAAATAATTTTATCGTAAAATTGACAGTGATAAACTGTAAAATGTATAGCGATAAACTGTAAAACTAGCAGTGATATACCGTCTTATAAAGGAATTTTACTGTGAAATTAAAAATAGTAAATTGTAAAATTAGCTGTAATATACTGTCGTATAAAGGAATTTCACTGTGAATTAAAAAATGATAAACTTTAACTTTAGCATTGTAATACTGCCTTATGAATTAAGTGTCCCATGAAATTTACAGAACATAACAGTAAATGATGCATTGATATACTTTCTCATAAATGACTTTGCCCTGTAAAATTAACCGTAACTACCCATAAAGTTAGCAGTATTATACTATTTGTGTGAAATTGTCATTTATTAACTGTGAAAGCAATATTAATATATTGCCTTATAAATGAGTTATGCCATGCCATTAACAGCATTAAACCATAAATTCATTAGTAAATAGTGATTTTTGTGCTAAGAGATTAATTTCGAGCACAGGCCCCTCATTTGGCCAGGCGAGGGGGGATCCCCCCCCCCCCGACTTTGGGAAATCAATGTATTTTCATATAAGTGGGCATGGTTTTTGCTGTTTTCAGATGAAATCGCATTGTGTTTGCACCCTTTGCCCCCCCCCCCGTAAAAACTCATCAGCAAATAGTGATTTTTGTGTTAAAAGGTTTATTTCAAACACAGACCCGTCATTTAGGGAGCTCAGGGGTGGGGGTTGATTCCCCCCCCCCCGGGGCTGACTTTGTGAAATCAATATATATACATATCAGTGGGCATAGTTTTTGCTGTTTTGCGATGAAATCGCATTGTGTTTGCACCCTCCCCCCCCCCTGGAAAAAGCATCAGTAAATAGTGATTTTTGTGTTAAAAGGTTTATTGCTAACATTGTTGCATTTCATGGCCACAATCATTTGCTTCTATAGCTAAAACACTGGCAAAAAAGAAATCATCAGGGGATTTTGTATGTTGCAAAAAAACAGACTACATTACATAGGT
>JAXGGA010010911.1:0-44782 GCA_038373865.1 Uloborus plumipes
TCGATACCCATCCCTTTAAAATATTTTTTGAAATGAAAGTTTAAGGTTTCATGGTAAGGAGAATACTTCGTTCTAACTTGTATCATTAGAATTTCCCTTAGGAATTTCATTATGTATCTGTCAACTGTTGTTGACACTCATACGAGTTATGAAAAATAATTGTCAGAACCAATCAGATAACTACTTGAAGTAATATCATATAATATCCAAAACATATTTAATTTGCTTCCGAGGAAAAGCTAGTAAGTGACTCTGGCTAAGCAAGATAATAAACTGTCCATATTTAGGTTTCCAGAATACGTTATTTCCTCTTGTGTGATTTTATTTCAGTTCCATTCTGACAATAATTATTCGCCCTGAATTGTAGAACAGCAGGACTTCAAAGATAATTACAATACTCCAATATCCAGACCATTATTTTAATTTATCTCAACTGACAAATGCATATTACTTATTCTCAGTTACTGTATCAGACAAGTATCAATTACTGTATTCAACCACACAGTTATCAATAAGAGCCGTTCCGTATATAAGGTAAGAAATAGTAAAGGAGAAGGATACTGAATGGGACGTGGGGTTAAATGGGCCACGAGCTTCAAAAATGAAATTTTTCGTTTCTAATCGATAGCTTTTGTGAGTCTAGGAATTTGACAAAAATATTGTTCTTCTAAAGGGAGCGATTTTCTTCTAAAAACAGTAACATTTTTCTTGAAAAATAAGTTTTCATTTTCACTCTAAATCAGTCATTAAAATTAAAAGTTTTTTTGGGTTACATTTAAAATAGCATTATATTTATTTTACTCATTTCGATTAACCTTTAAGACTATCGTTTACAAAAGTACATTTAGGTTTTAAAATAATTAAATTGACTTAATGCGAAACATGACAGAATGATTGGGGCACCCCGTTCTCCTTTGCCCCAAGTTTTTGTCACAGTGCAAAAAGTTAAATGTCTTTATTATTTTACCTAAAATGATTGAATAAATTGAAAAATAATGCCTTTTACGCAACAGCTAATATTCGTAGTAGTTCTATTTATAACTCCGAGCTCTTATTTCAGTTCCTATAATTGTAAGGGAGATTGATGCTAAACAAATGATGATATCTGAATATTGGTTTCAGATGAAAACTATTTAGAATCATACAAAATGCTTTTACTGATCATGATTTGTAAAATAGTTTAAAGAATCAAGACTTAATTTTGCTTGTAATACTGCTGGTTAAACCTGAAATGGAGCTGCTGAATATTAATAAATGCCAAGTGGAAAATGTTCAAAAAATTTATAAAAACAATACATAACACAAAACAATAATGTAAGAAAAAAAACTAAAAATAGCTTACCCAATGATAACAAGGCTCAGCAAATGAAATATATATATTTCTTTCATAGTGTTCTTTCTGACATGTTTTTTTCATATTAAAAACAAAAACAGAATTACTTCTAAATTCCTATAGCAAGCTAAACATTTGTGCTTGGAATCAATTCAGCAAACAAGGCGGAAAAATAAAAAAATATTTGAACTTTGCAGAAATGTTTTTATTCATTTTTTTTTTTTTTTTTTTTCATTTTTCACCCTCTAAGATTATTTTTTACGGTAAGAACTCTCAAAACACCACCTGACGCCACGAACTCCACCTGCTATCAGGCAGGTTAGTATTCCGAATGACATTTTTTTGTCATGCTATCATGTTCTTTTCCATTTTTCTGTCTTTCTCTCAGTTTATGAGAGAAGAAAAAAATGTATCTGTGAACTCTCCATGGCTTTGCTCATTTGAATATTTTCAGTGTCATGGTGAACAATCTGTGTTACAAGTGTCATGGCTCCTTGCAGTGCTTGTTTACTTTTTTTTTCAATTCTTTTCTAAGGAAAAGCTTTTCAAAGAAATGGAAATTGTTCGCTTTCGGGGAACGAAAAATAACCGGTGGTTGCGATAGCAACAAAAATGACGTAGTGTTGCAATGGATTATAAATATCTAAAAATCTTGCTATTTTAAACAGAGCTAGTAAATAGGGTAATATTTTATTTAAAAAACTAAATTTTCAAATATTAATCGTGTTTGACACATTTAGAAATTGAGATATAAGATAGCTAAAAGTACAATGATAAAAATAATAACATATTACAATATCTTCCCATACAAAATTTAAGCCCTGCAATTGCGTTTTCTATGATAGTTTTTGAATTTAAGGTGTAAATTAAGTTTAGTGAAATACATTCTCAACCAACAGAAACGTACTTTTGATTCCAAGAAGTAAGAATTTGTAAACGTTTTCTTTCAACTCTTCTAATAGCTAGCATTAAAATTCGATTATGTTTTGATAAGAATCAGTTTGTGAACAACAGTTAATGTTTCGCAAATGAAACTACATTTGTAGCATACCTAAATAAATTTACTGTGATTTACGTTTCATCATTAAAATAATGTCAATTCCGAGGCAAAGTAGACTTTTAAAATGAAAAATATTTGAAAATAAAAACAATTGTATGAATTGAGGATACTTTTGCAATATAGCTCGTTATCTTAAGACATTATTGCTTAAGAATTTGACAAGTGATCAATTCTATTTGTTTTCTATACTTAATGTATATTCTATACTTAATGTATTTGTTTTCAATACTTAATTGTAGTTTTAAAATCCAATAACTGTTTAAAATACGATTTCAAAAAATTCCGCATTGTTTTTTACTACTTTTTTTTTTTTTAATTTTTACCATTATGATTTAAAGAAATAAAAAATAAACCTGAAAAAGGGAAACCAAAAATGCATTTTTCCCCTTTTAAAAGTGTGCTTAAAATACTACTTTATTTTTTAAAAATATTTACAGCCAATGTAGGAAAAGACAAAAGGCTGGAGAAAATTTTTCGTCAATAGTTTTATTGATATTTATACAAAATAAAACAAAAGTTAACGAAAAAAAAATTTATATACAAACACAATTCCTTGCTCTGTACTAAATCCCTTTTTTTGTTCCCAGAATTCTTTATTCATGTTTTTGACACTAATCTGACAAATTTTCGGAATAAAAACCGTTTCCAGACATGTCTTTCACATACATCTACTGTTTCGTAACCTTGTTGTTGTGAGAGGAGCTTCTCTGAGCAAATAAACAGGCTCTGATAAACCCTTAAATAATTGTTTTACATAACTATCTAAAGATTTGTGAATTATGTGTGTTATTATTTTTTTTTACTCTCTTCTATAGACTTCTATTCACTTTCGAAAAAAAGTATTGGATTAGTGAAAATTTACGAACTAACGACGGGTTTGCAAGTTGTGAAATGTGCGGAGTCTATTTTCACCATTTTTTTGAAAAATTTGTGTATGTGTGAGTGTGTGTATGTGTATGTCTGTCTGTTTTTCTGTATGTATGTGTGACCTAGCTGTAGTAGACTAATGAATAAGGCGTCAAACACGTGATAGGAGATATCCTAGCCGATCAACGATCTACCGCCCGTTATAATAAAATTTCTTGGTGTACTTAGTAAGTTATACTTCAGACATATATATATTTACTTGTTCGTTATAATCTTATACACGGCTCGTCAAAAGTTCCGCACTAGTGCATCATCTTACTCTCAGCCAAAAAGTAAAAATCCTCAATTTATTGTTTTAGGAAAATTGTCAAAATAATAAATTACATTTTTAAATCTTTTTCGCTTTAAATGTTATATGTGGGGTGATTCTATAAATACGGGAATATTTCTAACATGTAGATTTCAAAAAATTAATTCAAAAATTAAAAATCTGAAAAAATCAGCAAAGTACTGTATAAGTTGCATTATTAAAATAGAATTACGGCAGAGCTTAAATGTTTGTATTCTATTGTGTTTTTGGATTTTTATTATTTTGAAGGCATATGTGAATGATAAAAAGGACATGTGATGCCACAATGGGTATGTGAATAACAAAATAAGTATGTGAATAACACAAACACAATAGGTATATCAATGACATTTTTTAAACTGTAAACTGTTAGACATAATTTTTAAATACTGTACTGTCATATTTTGGCTTTTGATTCATCCACGTGTCTCATATTGGGCATATGAATGACATTAGAAAAAGGGCATGTGGATGAAAAAACACAAGTAATGCGTTCTCAAAAAGTCATTTCTGAATATTTTTCGGTCTAACTTCGAATAAGAACCAACAAATGTAAGCTTTAGGACTATTCATTATCAAAATTTACATGTACATTTTACTTGAATTCTGTAGGCCATTTTAATGACAAAGATGAAAAACACTTGCCTTAAAGGTTGAGTTTAGCTTGCTTTTTACCAAAAAGTAATTGCAGAACAGCAAAATTAATCTTTAGCCATTAATAACAAAGTTTCATTCTTTATTTTAAGATGTGTTGCCAGATTTTGAAATAAAACATTTCAGAGAAAAATATCTACTTTTCAGACATGTGGATGACTGATAATCGCTGGGACAACGTTTAGATTAATTTTTAGAGATTTTCACATTATTTTGCTTTTTTTGTGATTTACATATTGCCCACATACACATTCAAAAATAAAAATGTCTCGAGAAAAAAAATCACTTATTTTTTTTTAAATCTAGATTCCATATATTGTGAAAATTGTACCAATGGAACAGGGCATGTGGATGACATTTTAATGTAATATTTTATTTTTTAAGTGAATTATAATTAATTATTGACATTGTTGATAGTCAGAATTATAGAACAAAAGACACATAAAAATATTCCCAAAACAGTTTTTTATTAAATTAAAAACAAAAAGAGCAATCAGTATGGCACACAAATTTGCCCATTTTTGTAGAATATATATATATCATTAAATTACAAAACATGAGTTATTTTACATTATTGCACTTATGGACTTTTAACCTAGCAGCTAAATAAAGCCCGGCTTAACTTCTAGATTCCCACTAGATGATAGGCTATAGATTACAAATCTATTAAAAGTTTCTTCTAGAACATGAAACTTGAAACGTTATGGTTATAAGGAAAAAAAACTGTTCGTTTAAGAATTTTTAAGAACGAAAAAAAAAAAAAGATGAAGAAACATTTTGATACTTTCGGAGAAAACTATTATTTTTAAAAAAGCTCTCCCAAATGATGTTGAACGCCCGAAGCTTTGTAGATAGATCTGAAGTTAAGATTATGACTTTGGCTATCTAGCTCTGGATTTCTTTTAGAATTTCAGCCTTTCATTCAGAACTGTTAGCTGTGATTTATATTTTTATTTTTGCTTTAAGCTCACAAAAGTTCAAAACCCCCATTAAATACTTTTAGTATACATTTAAAACTATTCCAGATAGCTTTTTATACAACTTTAAAAATGTATTTATGATATATATATATATATATATATATATATATATATATATATATATATATATATATATATATATATATATATATATATATATATATATATATACATATATATATATATATATATATATACATATATATATATATATATATATATATACATATATATATATATATATATATATATATATATATATATATATATATATATATATATATATATATATATATATATATATATATATATATATATATATATATATATATATATATATCAAATATCTGAAATTTGTTTCGTTTACTTTCTGTGTCTGGTATGGCAAACTTGTCTGCCAAACATATTCATATAAAGCTTTAATAATTAAGGACTTGTGTATGTTTAAAACTTAAACATTGTTTAGGAACACAGCTATTATTATACTTGAGCTGACACACATATTAAGCAGTAAGAACTATAAATTAGAAAATCGTAATGCTGGTCATATAATTACAATCTTATTAAAAACAAACTTTTTTTTATTTTTGACCTTAATTTCACAAATAAAAAGTAAAAGACAATGGGCAGTACGGTTTTCCGCTTCATAATAAATATCAACTTTTTTTTTTTCTGAGGTGGATCCGCCAATCGAGAAAGAACTAATGATACCTAAGATACGTTGCTAATGCATTCTTTTGATCCATTCATCCAAGAGTCAAATAAAGAAAGTCGTTTCAACTGTTTTTCTGCAGTCGTGATAGACGAGATATAGTATATTTTACTTGTCAGTAACTGAAAATACACTGGACGAAAAAGAGCCACATTTCATTTGTTGCCATTTTTTATACCCACAATTATCTGACTAACATAATCGTTATTAAAATTAAAGTGTAGTAACTAAAGCAACAGGATATGAGACGTATAGGGTGTTCCGTAACAACTTGTACAAACTTTGAGGGGAGTTAGAGGAGATGATAACAAGAAAGAATCACCTAGGAACATAGGTTCGGAAACGCATAGTTGACGAGCTACATATTCAGAAAGTTATCAAATTGTGTCAGAATGGCTCGTTATTACGACAGTTTAGAAAATCATTTCGATACATTTTTTTGAGCAACAGGCAGCAAAATTTTAACAACCGCTTTAACCTTTCTTAAAACTCAATATTGTTCAATGAGACTCAAGATTGGGATCATCCAAAATGTTTATTGGTCAAAGACATTACACTTTTAATGTAAATAATGTTACAAAATGTCATAAATTATGTTCAAAGTTTCCACCATTGTTAGCGATACATGCGTTACACCGTCGGACCATAGACTGGCGAACTCTCTCAAATACACCTGGATTTTCTTGGATATCTGAAGCAGCACAGGCGAATCTTAAAACTAGATCCATTTCTGAATCCACAGGAGTTGCGTACACAGCACTTTTCAAAGCACCCCAAAGAAAGAAATCGAGACTGTTTAAATCAGGAGAGCATGGTGTCCAGGGAACTGGTTCACCACGACCAATTCATTGGTGACCAAACGCACGATTCAGATGTTCCCGAACATGTGTTCCATAATGGGTAGGTGCCCCATCGTGTTGAAACCACATATGGCGTCTGATATGTTGCAGCACAGAGTTAAGTAATGTTGGTAGAATAGAACCCCTTACAGAAAGATGAGATATTGTTGAGATCTCAGTTGATATGGATTTACTGAAAAACGATGTTGAGCAGACTGTAATCTTACGCCATGGGGATTCTCACCAGCCCACAAATGAGCATTGTGGGAGTTGAACATCCCATCTCGCGTCAAGTATGCTTCATCCGTCATTAAAACGCAGGATGAGAAATTTACATCTTGGCTACATTGATTGAGATACCAGTGTGCAAAACGTTCATAAATAGGATAATCTGAGGGGAGCAGTAACTGTACGCGTTGTAGATGATATGGATGTAAGCGTGCACGTCGTTAAGCGCGATGAACAGACATCGTAGATCCTCCAACAGCAGTAGTTACGAACCATTCTGACAAAATTCGACAACTTTGTGAATATGTGGTTCGTCAACTATGCATTTCTGAGCCTATGTTCTTAGGTGATTCTTGCTTGTTATCATCCCCTCTACCTCTAACTCCCCTCAAAGTTTGTACAATTTGTTACGGAACACCCTGTATGAAATTAAAGAGAATGGTTAGTGGAAAAAGCATAAGGGTAAAGGAGACAAATTAAAAATTATTTTAAAAGCACACGAAAAAGACATAATAATTTGAATAGAGTCAAGTTAATTTTTGGCAATATTGATCAGTCAAGGTGTATCAGCCAACAAGACATTTTAGGCACAGCTCTCATTTTAAGGACTTTTTAAATTGTATTATTATCATCATATATGTTGCAAACTTTACAATTAATTTCACATTTAAGATATGTGAGTGCAATTAAATATCAATGCAAAAAAATACATTTTTAATACCAATTCTGACTTTTTACATAAACCGTATTTGCAGCTTTCATTTAAGAACCATGTAACACATAGAAATTTTGTACCTTGGTGATTTAAAAACAATTGTTTGTGGTTTTAAATTTCTGCTCAACGCATACTGACAGAAAAAAACAATGATTTCATAACTATGTCAGCTAAACTTAACCTAAATACAAGCTTCCGTAATACTCTCAAGAATAATGCCCTGTCTGTGAACCGGTAAAGCAGAAACCACAGCCTCATCCATTTAACCGGAGCGCAGTCCTAAAAGAACAGCCTCATGATGATAACGAAAACTATAAATGATATTAGGTAAGCTCTAGCGAACCAAGCTAATCCTTCAAGGGAAAATATGTTGTCCTTAGTACCACAAGTTTCTCTGTAATCTCTGATTTAGTCCCAGTTATTTATATGAAAGTATTGGAAGTGATTTATTTCTATTGAGAAGCATCCGCGATATGTGACTTCGTATGGCTATTCCCATGCAACTGATAAGCCGTCGGGAAATTGGAGCAATGACATACGTAATCTAAATAAATGCCCTTCTCCACTGCTTTTACGGTTCATGTAAGCATAGTCAAACCTTATGCATCTCAGCAATTCCCAGTATGTATGGATATTTTGAAAACAAGAGTTTTAGTCTACATGTCGATACAATAAAATATGACTTTTTAAGCCTTCTTTGAGTAGGAGGAATTATTTGTCAAGGTTCGATAGTTTAAGCAGTTTGTATTTAAATTATTTTGGAAATAGGAATAACTTTTTTGTTTCTGAAATGACACTACACCCTGTAATATTATGTAGTCAAAGCACTATGTTTAACCCGTTAATGCCTGGCGTTCCTTTTTAGGGACGGTCCAAAATAGTGTCTGAATTTTCTCAAAATGAACATTTCAACCAAATAATAGTGTTCAATTAGTATATTGGTATTGTTTTAATTCATTATTAACAGATTGCAGCGCATAACCATTGAAAAGTGTGTTCTGCAGCAGTTTTAATATGATCTTTACCAAAAATGACATAGTTCACTATCTCGAGAAAAAAAAAAGCTAAGGTTTCAAAGTTATTCTCAGATTCCCAGTTTATGTTAATTGCTGATTTTATTTCTTCCTATAAAATGTCTTTTTAAATATTATATCGTAGGCAGAAATAAAATTTTAGTAAAAAAAGTATGTACCCTCTGTGGTCTATCGTAACTTTTGAAGGACGATTTTTTTTTCCTTAATAAAACAATTATTTTTTACATAATATTTTTTTATTATTTTTCCTGTCCATTAAACACTGTTTGTAACCAGTATACGAAATATCTTTGAAAAATAAAATGTCAGGCATTAATGGGTTAGGAGACCGACCATAGGGATTCTCGAGTCCTGTTACAATTTTGTTACCCTTTTCACAAAAAAATTCTTCATGTTTAAAAGAGGTTTTTTTTAAACCCTTTATGTCCCAAATAAATTTAACAATGAATTTTAATATATTTTTTTGGTTTTTCGAGTTGCAAATACATCAACAAATATTTTTACCGAGTGTAAAATTTCGAAATTTTTGGGGGTCTAAGGCTCTTATGCCTTAGTGCCCCCCAAGAAAACTGTTTCCGATCGACATTTTCGGTACCATTTGTCGGCCTCTCAGCGAACTACAACGACTGGCACTTTTCAGTACCAGCTTGATTCCCGCCATTTAGGATTCACAATACTAAATTAATATAAGCGGGATTTTTTAGTCCCGTTGGGACATAAAGGGTGAAGGGAAGCAATGATATCTTTTACCTTACTTTGAAGTTATTAAAATCACAGTGTATAACTCCCTGGCCCCGTAGGAGCATGTGCTAATAAATCTCCTAAAGAACACTGGTTTTTTTTAATTAAGAAATTAGAAGTGTATAAAAACAGAGGATTAAATGAGGAAGATCAAACACGTAATTATGTTTGTGCGCATATGTTGAGACTGATTTTCTTTATTCATTCTATATAATTGGCCAGCAGTATAAATTCTTCGTATCGATTTGTCTTAACAGAACTTCTAACAAGACAAACAGATTGAATATTTTTAATACTTGTCTTTTTCAGTCTTTGGAATTTATTTCAGTAATAATGATGTTGATAGAAGCCAATTTTTCTAATCTAACTTCGAAATTTCGGAAACTAGGAGAGAGAGGGAGCTGGCTTTCTTTATGCTTCACTTAAGTTTAAAAGGATACGTTTTTTTCCGAGCGAGCATAGGAAGAACGTGTAACGAAGTAGTCGCAGAAGAATAAAGAAAAGATTTTCTAGAGTTTTCTTAAGAGCAGGAACAAGTCTCTTAGCAAAGTAATTGTAATAAAACTTAACGGAGAGCTATTTTTATTACTTATTGATTTTACAATTATGCTGTCTCCAATTATTATTACTGTTGTTATTACGATTTTGAAATACTTAACTTGGTAATGTTAGAGCAACAAAAAGATTTTACAATTCGAATAAATGATATTGCTGTAGAAACGAGCAGATTAAACAAATGTATCATATGTATTAAACTAACTTGAAATAAGTAAAATCTTTCAACACAACTACTGACAAAAAAAAAAAAAAAGCTTTGTATTGTGTTTATGAAAGATGGTTTTCTCTCGTGGAACTAAAGGATCCATTGATGATACTCTTTTCCCTAACATCAATGTTTTTCTCTTAAGCCATTCTTTTTTAACCCAGTGTTGTGTTTTGTGTTTGCTATCCCAGAGGCACAAAAGCAAAGGACAACCAAGGTTAACCAGTCAGTTATACAGTCTAGTCACATTAATGTGACCACCTGTCAAAAGCCGGAATAACCACCTTTCTTAGAATGGACTGCTGCGAGACGTGCATGAAGAGAGTCAATTAGGTACATCAAGGTGTTCACTGGGATATTGAGCCATACTGACTCCAATGCCGTGGCCAGCTGCGCTAGATTACGCTGGTGAGGATCCATGGCGCGAACAGCCCAAACGAGATGGTGCCACAAATTCTCGATTGGGCTTAAGTCAGGTGAGTTTGCTGACCAGGGGAGAACGGTAAACTCCTCCTGGTGCCCTTCGAACCACGCATACTCACTGGCAGGTATATGGCACTTCGCACTGTCCTGCTGTTAGATGCTATCATCCTGAGGAAAAACAATATCCATATAGGGGTGGACATGGACCGCAAGGGCAGATGCGTACTTGTATTGATCCATCGTGCCTTCCACAATGATGAGTGAACCCATAGAACCCTAGGAAAACATTCTCCATATCACAATGCTCCTGCCTCCAGTTTGGACCGTTCTGGCAATGGTTGCAGGGTGTTTGCTTCCAGAGGTTTCACGGCTTCTAATCCAACATCCGTCTGTCCGATTGACCATAAAACATGATTCATCAGTAAATGCTACCTATCGCCACTCAATGGATGTCGAGCTGCGGTACTGGCGTGCAAATTCCAGGGTTCGTCGTCGATTGACAGTAGTTAGCATAGGTGCATGAACCAGAGTTCTGCTTCGGGAGTCCACACGCAGCAACGTCCGATAAAAAGTAGTGTGAGAGGCGATGTTGGTAGATCCTTGGTTCATCTGGGGGTCAGTTGCTCAACGATAGCCCGTGTATTAACCCGAACGCATCTCCGCAGCCGTCATTCGCCGCTGTCATCTATGGCTTCTGAAGTATCACATTTGCCACGTCGCTGATTTTGAACAGTCCCATTTTGCCATGCATGGTACACTTTTACCACGACGGCAAGAGAACAGCTCAAAAACTCAGCCATTTTGGAAATGCTTCCGCCCTTGACCCGAAAGCCAATGATCATGCCCTTTTGTACGTCGTATAAATCGCTTCGTTTTTGCTTTACGCCAGCGGTAGAAATGTTTTCCTAAGCCGTCAACTGCACTGTGTTACCAAGTGCCTTTTTAATTGGTTATTTAACGTCGACGTCAAAAGTACGTGGTGGTCACATTAATGTGACTGGACTGTGTATATCTCATATCGTTAGTCTTCTTTTTATATAATAAATAGTTATTTCATTTATATCATTATTTTAAATACAAATGGTTACAAAAGAAGACTGACAATAAGGAAAATATACAAGAATCTATCCCTGTATAAATTTTACAGCACTCATACTTGAAAGTATTAAATAGAAAAAAACATTGATAGATAAGTCAATTTATCTAAAAATCTAGAGCTGATACAGAAAAACGGCTTACATATTTAGATTCAGCAATAAAAATATAGTTGAAATCAGCTCAAAAACCCTAGGCACAAAAAAAAATATTTTTGTAGGCATTTGAAATAGATTATAATCAATATTATCTGCGTTGACTGGAATTTCTTTGTTTCTCATTGAGGATGAAATGATCTTAACAGCACCACTTACATATGTATATCAAACAGCGCACCGAAACCAAGATTAATACTAATTCATTATATTCGAAAAAAATGTTTTAAGGATTACTAATTATTGATTTCCAAAATTTTTATTCTATATTTATTGTTTCTTTTTCCTAAATTACCTTATTTACCAATAATGATACACGTATTGTCTACCAAATATGTAAGATAAATGACAGATCAAAGATAAGTTAAATGACGCATGGTCTACCAGACATATAAGACCCATCTTTTACAAATACCTGCTAGCGGCTTACAATTTCCGCTTTTCGTTTTATTGGTAGATATTTAGCTGTAATCGCTCATTACTTGCATCATTTTAGACAAATTAAATAACTGTGATGTAGCGTGTAAAAACTACATAAGTTAAAGTTTCTAAGTAGTTCTGTTAATGCTACAAGTAACAACGTTGTAATATATTGTTTGTTTCGATTTTAAAGAGAAGAAAAGTTAATTAATATGAAATTATGATAAAAAAGATATGTTTAACACTATTTGATAACTCAAGTTACGATAAAAACTTCGCTTAATAAGCAGCTTATTTTCCGATTGTTTTGTTTTATTAAAAGTAGAAAATTTATGTTTTGTAAAGCAAATTTCACTGCAGCGTGCTTATTATCATTGGTTCTAAAAGTATATTTAGTATTTTTATATTGGGAATTAGTCTAATTTTATTTGGCTCTAGGTATATATTCAAATTAGTTAAAAATACGTTAAAACTTTTAGGTTCGCTTACTGCGTCAATTTAAATATTTTTTTGCTCAAAGCCATTACTTTCAAAGCGGTACGGTTATCGTCGCAATTTTTTATTGAAAAACGTTTGTTTTAACAGTTAACTACCAATAAACTGACATGTCATGAAATGCTTGTGACCTTTCAAAGCAAACACAACATAAAACAGAAAGCTATAGTTGAAGTTTTCTATTCCTAACCTAAGACACATATATTCTTGTTAAAGGTATTTGGAATTGTATTGGTTTGAGTAAGTGCCTTTTGTGCTGCGATTCTGCCGAGAAATACCCATTAAAATCAATGACTCATGACGATAAGTAAAATACTTCAAACAAGGGTAGAACTTCTTAAACAGTGCTGTTAATGTTTAAGTGCTATACCACTGAAATTTATTACGATCGGTATCATAAAAAAGAGACACATTTCTGGTTGAAAACGGTTTCTTATTTTATTTTTTTTTATATTTATGTATTTAATTTTTGTTTTATTCTCTTTCTTCTTTACTTTTGTAATGATAAATTAGAAGCAAAATACAGCAAAGATGTACTCCATACTGATAGGTTATTTTTTTTTTTCAAATAGGAAAAAAAAGATACATAATTTTTTATTTGACTATAATAATTTCTTTACAAGGACACTCTGATAATATTGTACTTGGTAATGGTACCTCAATTGTATTTTTAATAGACAAACTTATTGAACAATAATTGAACTTTGTCTTAGAAATTAAAATACATAAAAATAATTTTTAAATGTGTAATTGTCTTTCAAACTTGTCACTTTCTGGTCTAAGCCCGAGCTCAGCTCGGGGTCAAGTTTGCGCTCCTGAACCAAAACAGTTGAACATCTGTAAAAATCAATTTGAAAAGCTACGAATGGATATTGTCAACTTAAATCTGTAGTTTGATATAACTGATTCAGACATTATTAAATATTGCTGTTGAATTTTAAATACAATACGATGCTAAAAAAGGAAAGTTTTGCTTCAATTGATTTAAAAGTTAATACACATATACACACCACAACCACATACACACACAGGTGTGTGTGTGTGTGTGTAACTTCCAGTATGTCAAAATAAAAAGTAAGCTTTACAAGTAAAAAACCATATTTTAATATTTCGTCTAAAAACCAAATACTTCCTGCCCTAGACTGATTTAAAAATCAGAGCAACACACATCGGGGAGAGAAAAAAAACGCTTTCACACTTTAGAATAACTATTTTTTTATCATTTTCTGTCAAATATTGCTTTCTTTCTTTTAAGTTTCCGAAACACCACCTGACGCAGCAAAATACACTTGCTACCCAGGTAGTTGTGGGGCCTGAGTGACATTTTTTTTAGTATGGTTTTCATGTTTCTTGGCGTTTCTCTTTCTTCCAAGCTTATAAAAATATATTCTTGAACTCTTCACGTCGTCGCTCATTTGAATATTTTCCCTGTCATTTGGAGAAAAAAGCTCGTAAAAATGTTTGCAGCTCCTTACCGCCATTTTTTGAAGACAAGACTTTACTTTTATTGATATATATATTAGGGTAATTCAGAAATGTATAGAAAAAATAAACTTTGTATTTTTGTCTTATCGTCTTATTTTGTGCTACTATATACACCGATTATTTGTGCAAAATTTTGACAAAATATATTAATATTTAGAAGTCGCCCAAACGCCATGAAATTTTGCTATATTAACAAGAACGTGAAAATATATGATATCTATGGAAAAAAGTAGAATTTGTATTTTTGTTCGTCTTAACGTCTTATTTAGGCCTTTATATACACTGAATTATTTGCCCGAAATTTTAGTATAGAATTTTTAGCCCGAAATTTTAGTAACTATATATTTATTTAGAAGAACTTCAAATTTTGTGATAGTGGCACAAAAGTGAACGTAAATGTTAATAATTAAGTTATTTTCTTGCTTTTTTATATCTCTGAAGAAAAAAAACTTGCAATCACGAAATGAACTATATATCTGAAAAACCAATGAAATGAAGAAAAGTATGAAAGCTAATCAAATACGGTAAAAATATAAAAAAAAAAAATTTAAATACATTAAATATGTAGTAATTCGCTCATTAATTCTTGCAATACTTTTTAAGGTTACTTTTTTTGCTACCTTGAAACCTTTTGTGTGTTCCTGTACCACTTGAAGAAGACACTCTCTTTGTTTTTCGTCATTAGTGATAGTCTTAACAAATGCCTCAATACGGGTCATGCTACGCTACGTATTGTCGTTTACAATCCTCAGTTTTTTTGGTAGTACAAAGGTTTGTTGGTAACTATCTTGAAGATTCCAATGCTTAAGATCAAACAGCTGATATATTTTGAGTTTCTTCTTTACATGAATAAGGACGCTGAAAATATTCCAAATCATTTCTCAGTGCTTGCACAAAAAGGGTTTCTGGGAACCCAGCTTTTAGATATTCTTTCCCATTTACGATAAAAAAAATCACATTCATATGTTACGAATACCTTTTTCTTTGTCCGGCTGCAAGTTTGAACTGGTTGTGAAATATCCATAACTTGAACCCATAAAGACACAGGCTGCTATATCTTTGACACAGATATAGCACGAGGAACCGCTCCTGAGACACGAAAATATACACCAAGAGAAGGTGCTTCGCGCAAGAAAATCACACTAAGCTCTAGTATCTTCCTTAGACACTTCTTTTGCATGGGTCATCAGAAAGTCACTTTGCGCAACTTCCATTACTAGTTTCACGTTGCTCTAAATAGGCTACCAACTCCTCAAGCTCATCGTTTCTCACTCCAGGTTTAAAATTAGAATGTTTTATATCTGACTATGATTGCTGAAACCGCTTAAAAAGTAGTATTGAAGATCCAATGGTAGTGGATAGTTCCACGTAATTACGTGAACACCGCATTTGACATTGCACGCAATCAAATACCCCAATTCTACCTATTTCTTGGTTTATTGGTTAAGATACCGAAAGACCAAGAATGGAATAGACTTCGGTTGTTATACCACAGAAAACACAATGTCTAAAATATAATGTCGGAAAGCACAATATAAAAGTTGCTTCCGTAGTTTTTTTTCCCAAGTTTAAACATGATCCAACTTTAGTTCCCGCACTGCATGTCGTATTGAAACACATACCACGTACGAGCTCAGTAAGTTCAAATTTATCTAACTGATTATCGCACAGCAGCATCTGCCGTAGCAATTCCAGTGCCTGACTAACTTACTAGAACCCAGAAGTAAATCATCAATGCTTGTGGTCCTGATACTAATATTGGTATGAAACCCGCCGATCCTCCTTCATTTTCAATATATTTTGCATAAGTGTTTCGTTCCAGTGAACTATCAAAGGAAGTCATAGATTTAAACGACTTTTGTAAGTTAACGGACGATTCAGAGTGAATAGTTTGCCTTTAGCGTTTTAAGGACGTTTTCAAATCCTCCCCATTTTGACCCATACTTTGTACTGTAGCAGCTACTATCAAAGTGGCTTTCTGTCACTTATATTGGGCCCTGTCTAGAGTGGATGCTAGGTGTTTTAACCGAATAAACTCATACACCTCAAATAACTGAAAAGAAAACAGAAACCACAGCCCGAGCTTGCATCTGCATTTTCTACCCAAACTAAGGTAAGAGATGATGCAGCTTTGGAGCGGGGGGGGGGGGCGTCGTTACAACTCACTTTGAGTAGAGTAAACTAACATTTTAAATTCCATTTTATATGAAGAACAATATTATTTCGGGTAATGAAGTTATATACTACAACTCTCGAAATTATTAATTTTCAGCAGAATTCGATCGAGTTGAGCGACCTCTAAAGATTATCCAATTGAGCAAAAATTTTATCTACATCGATTTAATAAATAGCGTAAAAAAACTGCTGGGAAATACCAAAGAAATTCTTTTTTTTTTTTAATCACCCTAATATATATATATATATATATACATATATATATATATATATATATATATATATATATATATATCTGTAAAAGCACATTGTGTGCACGTATATAACTTAAAACCCACGGTAGTCGCTATATCTTCCCACCCCAACTTAAAACCCATGGTAGTCGCTATATCCCCCTACCCCAACTTAAAACCCATGGTAGTCGCTATATCCCCCTCCTTTCCAAACAGTGTTATTCAGAGCGAATATTAAGTGGTGCGTACGTCCAAAATGCTGCGTTTCATGTATCAGTGAATATTGGTACGACTGATGACAAAGATTTTTGGTGCGAAATGTTTTTTTATGCTCTTGATTTCCCTAAAAATAATTTAGGAGACCTAGGATCCGTATAAACAGTTTGATCTCGTATTTTCTGACTTTTTTTTTTTTTTTTTTTTGCTTCAAACTTGAACTAAATCTACAGCTTATCAGAGTATTTTTGCAATTGCATGTATGCATCTAAGAGCAACGGTTGAACTGCCTTTAAACAAGAACACCGTATACACTGCAAAAAAAAACTTGTTCTTACAGTATAATACTGAAATTAGAGGTTTCAATTTAAAACTATAAAATGCACAGCAATAAACTGTAAAACTAGCTATTTTAGTTTTATTACTGTAAAAGCAATTTTAAAATTTATTAAAATAAAATTAGCTATATTATGCCTTAAAAACAATAGTATAATGCTGGCAGCGGAGGTGCCAGTTTAAAACTGTAAATTGCACAGTAATGAACTGTAAAAGTAGCAATTTTACAGTTTATTACTCTAAACTACCTTCTTTACAGTTCATTAATGTAATATTAGCTACGTTACACTTCTTTACTGTAAAATTACTATCAATTTAGCTCTATTATACTGTAAAAGCAACATTTATTTTTTACAGTGTATAAGTTTAAAAAAAACTAAAGCCTTAAGACTTTAAAAAAAAGGATGTTTTATACTAAGAACCATTTCACCTTTATTCGCTCAAAGGTTCCGGCGAGATACAAGACGTAATCTTGTGACACTGCACTAAGGATGAGCTCAGATTTTTCACGCTTGTCGGAAACCACGAACTTTCATTTCTTAAGACTTAAATTTAGAGCTTGATTTGATATCGAATTCGGATAGTGAAGGAAGTCGGCCGAAGAAACAAAGACAAGATAACGGATAAAAGCCAATAAAGTTAAAAGAAATATAAAGTACCAGAAAGAGAATCCTAAAGGAGGAAAGTAGGCAGAGTGGGAATACGTTTGCAAGTGTAAAGAGAAAGAACTATCTCTATAGATGCACTTTATGGCTATAGTATTTATTTTGCAAATGGAAAAGTGCCAAAAGAGGTTAACAGGGCTTTGTTAAGGAAAGAACATGAATATTTCGCTGCTTATTCTTTTATTAAACTGAACTGTTAAAATCAATTAGTATAAAAGGATGTTTTTCCCCTCAACTGTAAAATGGTAAAAACGTTCGTGATAAAGTAAAGTTTAAATCAGGAATTTTAACCTATTTGATAATAAACTACTACACATTACATAAGAAGAAAAAAAGCGGTTCATATAAGATGTTTTAATGTCAGCATTTTTAAACATTACAGGGGAAAATCACAAAAATGGCTTAAAGAATTTTTCTTTGAAAACAGCTTCATTTGAGAGTTATAAAAGTTTCTCATGCAATGGGATACAAAGATTTTGAGGCACAGGAAAAAAAGGGACGTAAAAAAAATTGCGATTGTTTAATGCAAGGACTAGTAATGATGGGACAAGGTAGAATATATTGCTGAAGGGCGCAAATTTGTCCCTTTTCAAAATTAAAAAAAATAAAAAATGAAATATTGAAGTTGTCAAAATTACCTATTGCTCAAACATTTTAGAAACTAATGAGAAGATAAGTTTAAAATTTTCAGAGAAGTCAATTTGAGAGTTTCATATCTTAGTATAGAGCTTGTTTTCCCAAGTAATGAAATTTTATTTCAAGTAGGATAAGCAATCTAGACAAAAATGTGGACAGAATTACAACTGAAATGTGGAATTCAATGTCGGGAAATGGTTTTCAAAATGCAACTCAAAATGAAAGATCTACATGCACAGGAATCACATTTGAATGCTAACTATTTTTCGTCGTATTTGATAAGACGGCTTCGTAAAAAATGCTCCGAGTCAACTTATAGTCGAATTTACGTACCTTGTGTGAGTTTGAGCACCAGTTTCTGATTAAGTGAGTAAAAAAAACGTCAAAAATGGCGAAATTTGTCTTATAATTTAATAATTCTTCGAAAACTAGCGAAGACTTTCAGAAAATTTATTTTTTTCTTTATTTATTTTTGAAAAACTGGAAGCGTTCAAAAGTAAGAAGTAAAATTTTAATAGGTAGTTTTTAATTTTTAGTTCAGCTTCAGATATAACATTTGTGCTTCGTAAGACAGTATCGGGATAATTTCTCTTACATGACACATATATAAGTGTTGTTATAATATGTATATATATGCTAATACAGCATGACTTGTAATTCATTCGTATATTGCCGTTGAACAAAGTAATTTTTATTTACCCGATGCATAAAATACAACATTTTCATAACCTCTTTTCTTATTTAAAAAAAAGAAAAAAAGCCCTGCATACATATTTTTTAAAAGCTTTAAAGCCAACAATTTTGAAAAATTGTCCGAATATTAGTTTAAGTTTCATGGTTACAGAAAGTCCATTAGAAAATAATTTACAGAAGTCAAAGATTTTGAGCACTTTTTTTTTCAAACACATAGTTTAAATAAATAAATAAAAAATAAAAACCATGCAAACAAAATTCTGAAAACGAGAGCCATAATTTAGGTTTTATTTGACTTTAAACAATGTTTCTGCGTGTAGGATACGTTCAAATCTATGTCAGTTTGGTTAAGAGCCGCTGTTGTTGCCATTCAGCAGAGAGTAATGTTGGCTATTAAAATCAATGACTCATGACTTTCGTTTGTAACTGGAGGAGAAAGGAGAAAAAAAGAAAATGAAAGAAAAAAAAAACGCTATTAATCTTTTACGGCAAAACCAAGTTTCATCGTGTTCAGGATGGATAACATAAAAGCGGTATTTATCTGCATCGATGATAACACCGCAAGTTGTTCTTTTCTTCTATTACGTGTACTTTATTCATGAAGAAAAAGAAGTTTCCATTACGTGAAATTATAGCAACAAAAAAGTCAGAACTAAACGTGAAACTGGGCAATTAATTGCAGTTCGGGGAGAAATTACTTCAAAAGGAACTTATTACTAAAAGCAAATCAAAACAATATATATATCCGGCTATTTTACGAAAAAGCCGCCATCTTGTCCCCACGTGACGCTCATGTATTTTATGAGAAAATAACAATTTTTAAGGGTGACGAACGAAATTTTGTGGGTAAAGAATTCACAAACCGGTGCGGGACTTCTTAGGCAAAAACTTTGTTCATTACTTTTTTAAATTACTAATTTTTAATGAAATATATGAGCGTCAAAATTGATGTGCTTTGTGGAATCTCCCTATTTATATAGATATGAATATCGATTAAAAAATTATTCTGCTTAGTATACGATTTTATATTTCGGTTCAATAGATTGTAATGTATTTTTTTTATCCCTGATAAAGTAATATCTCTCTAATTCGAATAAATTTCCGCTGAAAAATGACTCTCACACTGTAAAAAATATGTATTATTTTTACAGTATAATACAGCTAATTTTATAGTAACGAACAGTAAAAATTGCGAATTTTACTGGAATAAACTGAGAAATTGCTAAGTTTACACCAAAAAACTGTAAAATTGATAATTTACAGTTTATTATTGTGCGTTTTGCAGTTTTAAACTGGAACCTTTGCTGCCTGTATTATAATTTTGTTTTTACAGTATAATACAGCTAATTTTGTGGAAATAAGCTTTAAAGTTGCTAACTTTACAGTTTATAACTGCGTTTTACAGTTTTAAACAGGAACCTCTGATACCAGTATTATACTGTGAAAACAACAGTTCATTGTTTGCAGTGCAGATACATGATGAAAAAACGCCATACATTTTCTTTATTTTATATTTTTATTACTATCTAAGTCAGATAGTGGAATTTAGCACAGGGTAGGATTTTTTAAATACAATTATTTTAAAACCGAAGGCATGGTTATTTTATTTACAATATATTGATTCTAACAAAATTAATCATGCCATTTGTTTTCAAAAATATATCTACATGTGGCATACTTTAAATGCACAGTATGACTAATTTAATATGTATAAAACACGACGTATTTAAGTTTTCGAAATATTAAATATCCTTTATTGTTTAATGACTTTTTAGCTATATTTGGCATTTTCCTCTGCTAAATTTGCTCTACCAGATGTTTTTATATATATTAAACATCGTCCTTTGAAGAAAAATGAATTAAAATAAAAGCATTATTTTATTTTACTCTTCCTCATGCTAGCTGACAGTTCATTTTACTCCGCTCGCTTCTCATCACACTGGATTACACAAAAATAACAATATTTTCTTATTTTATTACGTTTAAAATTTTTCAACTTTTTTCTTTTACAAATACTGATTAGTTCAATTTGTATTTTAAAAGATATTGTTTCATACCTTTGAATACTTTAAAAAATGGGAATGAAAACATAATCGTACTATGCCTTGTTCATTTTTCAAAAATACATATTAAATTAAAGGATGGTACTTTTAGGACGAAGTTCTAATTGATGGAATGCAAATAAAAACCGGTAAATTTTTAAAGATCATTTTTCAGAACCAGGAATAAATCTCTTAAAATCTCCATTACACTAATTGTAAGCATTATTCATATGTGTATATTTCCAAAACTTTTTTAAGCCTTAAATGCGTTAATTGCTCTTTGCTTTTATCTTTCATGAACTTTTTGCTTCCCTAAAAGGTATGTATAGTGCATCGTTTGTAATAATTATTCTTTAATTTTAATAACGAATTTTTTAATGCTCACAACGTTTCTTTTATTTAAATTTCAGTAGGTTCTAAAACAATTATTGTTAATAATATTTTAAGCTCACAGTATAAAAGTCCAGTTACGGTAAACCCAAGACAAGGAATTTCAGAAGCACACTTTCGACTACTTAAGGGGTTACAGTACCTCAAAAATGACCAAAAGACCAAAAAAAATTTTATTGCTTATTTCAAAAGTAAAAGTTATTTAAAACACTCAGAAAAAAACAGCATTGTTCTAGCTAAATTATTTAAAAAGTTATGAGTGACTTTAGGGCATACATGCTATGTGTTCTAATGGAAAAGCCAAACTTTAAAGTGCTTTTTCTCGGTGATCAGTTTTTAGTGTTTCTATGTTACTAGAAATGCTAAGGAATTTTTTCTATTAAAGATATCACTTTAAAGCAATATTTTTTGCACTCAGAATAATATATTTAACAAAACTGTGCATGGAATAAGCGTTTTATAAATTACAAAAATTTTTAGGGTTTGTTAAACCTCGAAGAACAAAATTTTCTAAGATTTTTTTACATAAAAGGTCACAAAATATTTTCTAATCAAAATATAAGAAAATGAATGCACAGATTTGTTGAGGTTTTCCTTGTGATCATTTCGCAAAAAGAAATTTTGAAATTAGTGCAGAAACAAAAAAGCCTTAGGGTTTTAAAAAAACTGAAATTTTCTTACATTTTTCAAATTTTCAAAAAAAGTTTTCAAAATTTTTGATGTTTGAAAATAAATTATTGATTTTTAAACAAGTGCAGAAACAAATATTTCAAAGAATTAACTTTTTCACTTAAATTAAAGAAATTTGTTAGAAAGGTACTGTAACCCCTTAATTAGTGCACTTTACTACCTCAATATTTTTTACTAAATACATTTGTATTAAGTACATTGAAAATCAGAAGTATGAAATGCGATTTACAGTAAAAGTAAGGTTTTTTGTTTTGTTTTTTCATAGTTGTAAAGTAAACACAGTACTCGAAGCACATGATGGAGGTAGGAGTTAATTTATTAAATAAAAAACATGCGTTGAATTAATTTAGAAAAGCTCTAAATCGAGCACCCCATAATTATAGGCAATTTTTAATTCATAAATTATATTTAAGGTTTAGAAACATTTGCAACTCTTAATAATTAATTGTGTTTCCATTACTTCGAGTCATTTCAAACAAACTGTTTTAAATTAAAAGTATAAAGTTTAGTGCTTTAAGTTAAGAAAGACAAAACAAATACACAGAAAAATTATTAGTACATCTGAGCTAATATTAAGAAAAGTGCCAATTTGAGTCCCAAGTGAATTTTCACTAGTATTTCAATAACTAGTTAAAAAAATAATTTTCCCGAGAAAGAAGATAAGTTTTGCTTTAATTTCATCTAACAACACCAGAAAAATTTTTTTTTCTTCAGAAAATATTGTTTTTATACATCAAAAATCAGATCGGTAACGTGTCCCAAGTAGCAAACCTTAGCATGCAAACAGGTCATGCGCACTTTCTAACTCCCCCCCCCCCCCAAAAAAAAAACGCACTTGCACAAAAAACGATTCTATTTTTACCCCTTTGTTAATATTTTACTTCATTTTTGTTTTAATCGATTCCTGATTTTCTAGCCGATGCGAAATAAGCGTGTCCCTAGTTCCGCCGTCAGAGCGGCAACAATAACTTCCGATCTATGTTTAGGCTCCCAAAATCATTTCCTGCACCTATACCACGAGATACTGAGTACCCGGTGGGATGTTTTATCGCATCGTAATTAAAAATTTGCATTTTTGGATCTAAAATTGTAGGTAAGATTTTTTAAAGTGATTTTATAAAATGTGTGTCGTTTAAGAAATCAGATCGGTAACACGCGCTAAAATGCGCAGTTTCTATTATTTAAAAAAAATATTTTATATATGAGTATAGTCCTTTATTACAAGTGAAAAAAACACGTGTTTGATTTTGGTTTAGAGCGATCGACTCGGAAATAAAAAAAAAAAAAAACTTTTTTAGTGTGTCAGATCGGTAACAGTCAGAGTGGTAACATTGAAAAACAGCGAATATGGAACCGAGCTAACTCACACGTTTCAGAATTATTAAAAATCAAAAATCGTAGGTTTTAGCTACATATATTGAATAATTTTGTTCTTGAAAAATGAAAAGCAATTAGTTTTAGCTTCATTTGTGGTTTGTATGACCTGACAATAGAAGTTAGTAAAATAATAAAAATTGACACTGCAGAAATTAAGTTAATTAATCATTATTATTTAATTAATTAATTAATTTATTTTTTGGTGCTTCAATTTTTCATAACTTTGCTAAATAACTAGATAATAACTAGCATGCTAAATTTGAATTTCTAATCAAGAAATTAAAGTTCCTGCAACTAATTAAAGAAGAGCAAGCAGCAGAGTTGTGTATTGAAAAAGTTGAAGTTTTGTGTTGTTTCAAAACAAAACAAATGTTTTATGAGGTTGGATTTCCTAATCTTATAATTTATTTGTCTAAAAACCTTATCGCTCATTTTATTTCCAAGAAATGCTTTTTTATAATGAAATTTGATTTTTTAGCTAATATATATATATTTTAATATAATTATCTTAATTCTATGTTAAAAACGCAAGGAAATGATATCATTTTTAGAGATGTTAACGAAGACTGAAAGCATAAACTCAAATATGTAGCTCATATTAACATCAGATCTGTATTACTCATCAGATCTGTAACGGTTTAAAAGTGAGTAATCTAAGGAGGGGGTAAATAACTTCCTTGACCTCCCCCCTTTTAGTTTCTTGCATTTAGACCCAATTTAGACTTAGAATCCAATATTAATTTTTTTCTGCAAAAAAAATTTTTTATCAGAAAACTCCAACTTCAAATTGGCACTTTTCTAAATATTGGCTCATCTGCAAATTGTAGTAGCGCCAGATTTATCGATGTCATTTCTCATGAATTTTAAGTGATGTGTTTAACCTGAAAACATCAAACTAATTTCAAACTTTTTGTTTAGCTCTTATTCAGAAGTATGTATTCTACACTTCGGACAAACAAATCATTCTTTTCGTATTATTTCGTATTCTGAAATCTATACTGAAATGACTGGAGAAAACCGTATTAAAACTTATTAGACGCTTTCGATGTAGGCGTCTTTTACAAATAAGTTAGTATCCGTTATTTTCAAGGAACTCTTGTCGTCACTGGTGTTCTCGGCTAGATTAAGAATTTGTGCAGTACTACTACTTCAAAACTTTTGAAATCTAAACATTTAGTTCAACTTTAAGGAAATTGTGCATTGTGATAGTTGAATGATTAAAAAAACCTACATAAAACAAAATGTTTCTACAAGCAATGAAGAGTTTTTTCCCGATTTTTTAAGATTGTTTTGCAGAGATGAAAAATACTGCAAAAAATTTAGGAAAAAGCACAATGTATCGAAGGTGTAAATAACTAATTTTGATTATTTCAGGAAATGCTGGACATAAAAAAATAAATATTAATGAATATATGAGCGTTTTAGAAAAGCAATAAAGGTCAGATTATTTGTTTTGAAAATTTATTGAAAAAAAAAAGTTTTATTTCTCATCCTAACCGGACTATAAATTTAAAATACACTCAAATTTTATAGATGCCCTAAAAAGAATTGAAGATAGCACTCTCCAAGAACAAATTTTGCTCTTCAGTTATGTTAAAAATCCTTAAGTATTATACTACACTTTGAAAACAATATCTGAAAATATTTTTATGTCTTTTCTAAGCTAGAATAAAGTTTGTCTAAATTCACAATATCTCGCTAAATGTATCGTGTCTCAGTACTCTAGAAAATTTCCATTGATGTCATAAAACTAGATTAAATCACTGGAATTGAAACGTAAACTATAAAAAGTTAACTCATGTCATTTCAAATTGTGTCAAAGTCTATGGAGGAAAAGCAAAGTCGATATTCGTTCGAGATTTTTGCTTAAAAGAATAGGTCAATGTATTCATGTACGGGAGTAAAAACTTTATTTAGGAGATTTATATATTCGGGACTGTTTTTATTTTAGAAAATTTAATTTAAAAAAAAAGCTAGTTGCCTAGTTATATTTTACAAGAAAAACTACACAAATGTTAGCGACGTATGACAAAAATGAAAATAGTAAAAATATATTTGTGTTTCAAAGTGAGTAGTAAATACAATCCCCCCCCCCTCAGTGACAGTCCAATGTAGCAAAAAAAAAAAAGAAGAAAACACAGCAGCGTTGTATTTCACTGCAAAAGCTGCTGGCACCGTTGTTTGCCAGGAACTTTTGGGAAATTTGACAAGATTCCAATTCAGACAGTTGCTGGTGCTGGGTAACAGTGACGTATTTCCCACTAGCTAGACGGGTTTTCCATTTCCTTGAGAGGTTGGACACAAGATAGATTTAAAGAAATAAGAGTGAAAATAACACCCACTGCCCCAGCAGAAATCAAACCCGTGACTTCTTCCTTCTGAGGCGAAATTTCTAACTTTGAGTCAGTGTTCCAGGCCCTGTTTCAGACAGTGACGTGTCTACAACATCTTTCTGTTATAAATTTTACAAGGCTGTTTCTTACAATGATGTAATTGTTGCAACACACTGATGCTGGTGCCTGAATTAAAATAAAGAGAAAACAAAGAGAAAACGTATTCGTGATTCGCCCCCCCCCTATTCCATATGTAATATTAGATACACATAATGAGTTTTCCAGACATTTGTAGAAACGCATTTCGAACTTCATACTAATAATCAAATAATGTTAGAATTTGTCGGCTTTATTTTGTTATTTATTTCGCGATGAAACTGAAAGAGCAAGCTTGAACAATAAAGCTAAAGTACAATAGATGACAAAAATGAAAAATGTAACATTTTCAAATACTGTCTTTCTACGGCAAAAAAAAAACTTTTTTGTATCCCGGAATTGGCTTTTTCTCATTCACAGTTGTATTACGCGCCCGAATGAATATATAATTAAAAATAAAGAGCAAAACTGTTTTTCACTCAGATTGCTGGAAGGTGAGGAGAAATGAATTCGTCAAAATGAAATTTTTGAGGTATATCAGGCTCGCAAAAAGATTTGTGAAAAGATTTTTCATGTAATCTTTAGGATCTGAGTCACATCTACGCATTACATGTGGCAAGATTATTTATTCATTTCTTCAGATAGTTTATATTCACAAACTGTATGTAGCCTGATAAATTTATAATTGCATTGCAATTACTGTAATTTTTATACCTTTAAGTTATAACTTGTAAAAAAGGTAACGACAAGTTTACAGTGTAAGTGCTCCAGGTATGTAAAACTGAAACATTTCTAATTAAAGAATCACATTACAACGAGTGAACAATGTATATGATTAAGTAAACGAATGATTTTCTAGATTCTATTATAGTCCTATAAATAATTGCAATAAAAATCGGCATTATAAGTGAAAACTAAAAAAAAGAGCTTCTTTGGACATAACCAATTGTATTTCAAATGGATGATCGATTGACAAAATATGGGACAAAATACTAAGTGTTGTCCATATGTTGCAAAATAAACAGGTTCTTTTTTTTCGTTTAACGTATTTTGGATTTTCGCTTTCGGTCTCCAATGTATTGAGGCTGAAGTAATATTCAATCTGTGTTTAAATAATACAATAGAAAGTAAATTAATAAAAAAGACAGGTTTGTGAGGAGACTTATAATTTTCAATAAATGTAAACGTTTCTCACATATTCCAATTGAGAAAGCTCACCACCACTTTGGCAATACATTTGGTGCCTTGGTGATTGAATCTTCGAGATCTATCATTTAGCATATTATTATTCCACCAGCGGGTGACCGAGCTCCGCTCGAGGAAAACAGGTGTCGAAGCTAACTCGAAAATTTAAATTTTCAATTGTGATTTATCAAAACATCACATGCCATAAGAAAATTTGTGAAACCATTGGTGAAAAGATAACCGGTTAAAGTGCACCATTGTAAACTATTCTAAACAAAGTTTCGGAAAGGGAATTATTCTATACAAAGATTAAGTTTGAAAAGTCATAGAAAATAAAATGTAAGTGATAATAAAAAAAAATATATACAATTAAAGAAATGGTACAAAGTGAGCAGTGTAAAGATTGAAGTGTGTTGAAGTTCAATATTTTTGACAAATTTATTTAGAAAAACCAAACCCCGTGATTCCTCGTGACCAAAAACCTCAGACCCCCAAGTTTACCGGAGTTTTTTAATTCTGGGGCGATTTTTGACTTGGCAACCATTCCTCGTATTACCCCTAACGTGTACCAGGGGACCGAGCCCGCTCGGTTAAAAAAAAAGAGGTTTGTAAACTCGTGTTTTTTTCTAAAGTGCGAAGTACTTATTTAGATGAACTTGAAAAGCATTTTTGACCCTTTGGTTGCAATTACGCATTCAAAACAGCCGTAATTTATTTTAAAAAACACAACCCTATTTAATCCATGCTCACCGTAAAATCACACCTAATTTCATTTCATTTGGCGCCGAAGGCGCTGGAGGATTTGATGCGAATGGATGCAGAGTCTCTGTTCTCCAGTACGCAATTGGTTCCAGTTGGTTTTGACTTTCACCTCACTTCACACTCCAGGTCCCCCCCCCGTTCATACCACAACTCGCTTTTTAACCGGGATGGTGCCCTGAAGAACGCTCTGCTCATTTTTAAACCTGGCCCAAGGGCCGAGCAAACCCTTGGCCCAGCACCCCCCAGAGGTTTCGTTTCACTTGGAGGATTTTGTGACCACGAACATTTTTTACGTCCCCCAGCAACCATTAATGAAGACGGTGGATCTTTGATCGGCGGCTAAATGATCGACCCGAGACCCTCCGGTTACGAGTCTGACGACTAACCGATTGGACAACCGCGGCCTTAGGCCCCTATATAGACGAGCCGACGCATCAAAATCACCACTTTGGATCCAGCGCGTGTGTGAATATTGTCTTTTCTGGCCAGTTATCGCTTTTTGGTAACTTTTTACGTAAATTTAACAAAGCTTGGCAATGTCCCGAAACTTTACTCTGGTAACCCTATTTCCTCAACAATAAAAAATGAAAGTGAAAGTTTATCAGTTGGATCCAAAGTGGTGAAACTTAAGCTTGATGCGTCGGCCTGTCTATATAGCGGCTCTACCGCTGCCCATACCCAATTCTAACTTTATTTTGATCGATCTCTTTTAAATTTCAAAAGCAATAACAATTCCAACATGTTGCCAAAAATTATTTGCCAAATACCATAAAAACATAAATTTACGCTGATGGGATTAAATATGAAACCCATTGTTAGCACGCGGTTGCTATGAAACGGTAACAATGAGAGAAATCATAAAGAAAATAGAGTAGTAAGAAATCTTCTCAAACTTTTAATGAATCCTATCTGTAACTCCGAACTTTTCGACCGTAGCGCTTCAAAACCGGTGCCAATCAATTCCCCGTGGCCAAAAACCCCTGACCCCCAAGTTTACCGGAGTTTATTAATTCCGGGGCGATTTTCGACATTACAAACATCTCTCGTATTATAGTATAGGATATAAATATAAGGTCAGTTGGACTAAGTTAAATTACTTTGTTACCACGCTTGTAAAATTTGTTAAAAATAAACTGTGTTGAGTGAAGACTCATCATCATTACTAAAAGTTGACGCTGTGAAAACCGTTATTTTTAACCGACTTCGAAAAAGGAGGAGGTTCTCAATTCAAAGCGTATACTTTTTTTTTTGTTTGTTCGCACATAACATCTGATCTACTGAACCGATTTGGACATTTTTTTTTTAATCGATAGGAGATGGTGTAACTTAGGTACCATGTACTCATATGACGGTATTTGTTCACTAGAAAAAAAGTTATGATCAAAAAACTAACATTTCATGTCATTTAAAACAATATCTGCTATCGTAAATCCTTACTTCAATGAGCGACCCGATGGTCAAGTGGTTTTGCGCGTCAGGTTGAAGTTCCTGATGAAATGAGATCGAGTCCAGGTCTGCAAGGATTTTTTCGAATAGCTGCATGTTTTTTTTTTTTTTTTTTTTTTTTTTTTTTTTTTTTTTTTTTATGATTTTAATGATTGTAATGTCTTTATGCAGGTACATCCTCCCATGGGAATGTGCCCCATATTTTTTTATGGTACAAAATGACAGTTTTGGTCGGATCTTTGTTAAAATTGGCAATGTGGTCCTTCGATGCTGTAGAATTTTCTTATGGACGTTTGCGCCATTTTTGGGGGCTTTGAATCGATTGTGGCAATAAATGGTTCTTGATTTGCGGCACCTATATTATTTTTTCAAAAATTATATACACAATCAATTATATTATGTTAATTTTTGTACCTTTATAAAATTCTGTATTTTATACCTTGCATTTACGTCAAATTCAAAGTAAAATTAAAAGTCAAAAATTCTGAAGATGATAAATGTATGTTAAAAATTAAAGTAACTTTTTTTTTGTGATTTTCATATTGGTTGTGACTAAAAAACATCATTACAAACAAATAAAATGCATCAAACACCATGAGTGTTGAGTTATTGGGAAAATCTGCTGTGTAATGTTTTTTTGCACTGAGAGGGGGGGGGGGGGTATGAACGATCATTAAAGTGACACACATTTTTAAAAAATAAGATTTTGAGTTGTGGTGTTTGAAAAAAGCTAAAGAGTCCACTTTAGTTGAAAATTATTTTCCATGAAAAGCAAAAACTTGCACCAATTTTCCAAGTCTTACTCTAACTCCTTCTCCCACGATTCAAATTACTTACTTTTACTTTCAATTTTTAACCGGCTTCAAAAAAGGAAGAGGTTCTCAATTCAAAGCGTATGTTTTTTGTCTGTTTGTTCGCACATAACATCTGATCTACTGAACCGATTTGGACGATTTTTTTTTAAATCGATAGGAGATAGTTAACTTAGGTACCATGTATTCATATGACGATATTTGTTCACTAGAAAAAAAGTTATGGTCGAAAAATTAAAATTTCATGTTATTTAAAAACAATATGTGCTATCGTAAATCCTTACTTCAATGAGCGACCCGATGGTCAAGTGGTTAAAAGCGTCGGTTTGAAGTTCCTGATGGAATGAGATCGAGTAAAGGTCTACAAGTTTTTCGAACAGCTGCATGATTTTTTAAGTATATTTTGATTATTTTAAGTGCATTTACACTAAAGAGAATGAAATAAAATATTTTTGGAAAAGAAATAGAACCGACTTCAGTTGGAAATTGCTCTAAAAAGTAAAAAATAATTTTTTTCTTTGAACACCATCGAAACTACTTTTAAACATAAGTTTTGAAGTCGGCGCAAAAACAATGTATAGATTCATACGCAACTACAATTCAACTATGAATATAAATTTTAATGGATTCATTTCATTGATTACCACATATTCGTGTAATGGTACAAATATTCTGCTTTTAATTTCCAATGGTTTCTTTGAAAAAATGTTGGCAAAATATGGTTAAATATCATTTTACCTATCGTTTTTGCGCCAACTTCAAAACTTATGTTTAAAAGTAGTTTCGATGGTGTGCAAAGAAAAAAATTATTTTTTACTTTTTAGAGCAATTTCCAACTGAAGTCGGTTCTATTTTTTTTCCAAAAATATTTTTTATAAGTTCAGTGATTTTACACTTTCATATCCTTAAAGTCTACAAATACAAAATAACTGATTTTAACTAATTTTACTTCTCATGCAAAAGGTTACTAAAATTATTTGTTGATTATTTTCACCTTCCGAAACATTTTTGATCATTAATTTATGCGTTTCCATTTGTCCTAAAAATAAATCCAGTAAACAAATAAATTTTTCATTCTTCTCCTTTTTTTTGAAAAATATAAATGTGTGCTTTTGTATGTGTGCATTTTATAAAGACTCTCAGTATAATTTAATTTTCTTTTTGAAAGAATTTGAACTACAATTGGTGGTTAATGGGTGTTACATTCCACTTACAGGTAGTAGATCGAAAATTGTTGGTATAGAGCTTCTTAAGCTTTTACAATGAGTGTGACTAGTGTGATTACTTACCTACCTCAACCTCATAGGCAATAACTTGGGGATTTTCTATGTACCCCTTGATCTGTGGGGTAAAAGGCAACAAGTTGGGGTAAAATAAAACATAATTGTGTACCCTAACAGACAGTCACTAAGTCAACTTTTCATACCCAGTCTCTGTCAGAGGGTATATTCTTAAATACAATGCACGAACTTTTATGTCTCAGTTTCTCCAAAACAAAGGGAACAATTAAAAATTGAAGCATTGAATTTGTTTTACCATGAGTGCAACTAACACTCAGAAAATTAAGGAGATTAGTACCCAGAATATTTTTATCCATACCATACTTTTATTTTGCACCTGTGTAGATCTTTATTTGCTATACTACAGCTTGTACATGTCATTCTACCGATCTGAACATTTAACTTTAGAAAAGCTAAAACTTCATATTTTGAGTCTATCGACCAGCTGAACTTTTGTAGGTGAACCGGTCATAACCAGTTGTGGCACTATTTAAGTAGGGATTCAATTTTCAATCACTGATATCAACTAACTTTAACGCAAATAGACCGTGTAAGAATAATGTTTTTATTTTTGGTAAATAAATGTGTGTGCTACACGCAATTTACAAGGATACTGCAAAAGATCAATTTGTTTATAACTTACAATAATTTGCATAAGTTCGTGCTATGTATGTGGACACGGAATGTCGGAAATATGTTTGCATTTGACGCACACAAGCACACACTCATATATATATATATATATATATATATATATATATATACATATTACAGTAATAATAATAATAACAATAACAACAATTAAAATAATTGCAGTTAAACAAGAAATATAAACTCTCTTTTATTTTTCTCGTCCTACTATTCAATTATACCAATGATATAATTAAGTTATTTGCGTTTTGAAATAATTTGCGTTTTTTTTTTTTTGACTTAAATTCAATCGAGCATTTCCCCTCAAGTTCATCCATGTTTGGTTTATTTCTTTAAATTAATTTCCTTACTTTTATTTTTAACTAAAAGTAATATCAATATATGTCGTTCTTAAGTTCTAGAAGCTAAAAAATAATGTTTAGTGCTATATGTGCTATAAACATAATTTTTTTAAACATATTTTTCAAAAAATTATGGTGCTTAGCTTCCTTTCTACTGTTTTTTTTTTTTCTCTTTATGCTGCTACGCACTTTCTAAATTGCATAATATAATGCGGTAATAAAATACATGCAATTACTTACAGAAAATTGAAATGTTTTTCTAGTACGCAGAATAGAATAAACTGCATGATATTTATCAAGTTATTATTTCTACTTCTGTTTTTGCAGAAATAAAAATAATAAAACGAAAACTAAATGCATTAAATGTCAAAGGAAGTATTCAGTCTGTTCCATAAACCAAAAATAATTAATTCTTTATTCACTTAAAATATTCCTTTTGCCTTCTTTATCTCTAAAAGTAAATAATGTTTTTTAAACGTCGTTTTCTTTCGGAATTTTTATTTTAAACTGCTGAAATGTTTAATTATTTTACTGATACGGAATGACTTGTCGGATGACAGTTGAAAAATTTGACTTTAAAGTTTTTTCTGCAGCTTATTCTTATGATAATTCTTTCTTTTGAATGTTTTCAGGATTTCAATTTAAACTTCCAAATTTGAAAGATGGTAGAGGCTGTTTACTTATTTTTTATTATTGCAGAAATAATTCGTTTTCTTTTGAAATTTCACGTCAGAGGGAGAAAAAAAAAATTGTTTTAAAATAAGATATATGTTTAATTTTTCAAGAAGAACGTTTTTCTTTCCCTTTATTTTTTTCTTAATCTGACGTCATTAAGTTCATCCTAAGAAAAAAAGCAAGATGTATATATATCTAAAAAAAGTATATTAAATCCTACAAAAATAAAAGGAATAAAAAACGTATTTTTTTTTTTTTTTTTTGACGTTATTTAATGTTTTGTATGTTTCAAATTCAAAGAAATCATGTAATTGAAAATGCATTGTATTATGAGTTTTTTAAGATTTTTTTTTTTTTGTTATTAACGTAATATATATATACATATACATTTACTTGCTTCGGAAATTATAATTCGGTGTGCATACTTAAAATTAAGAAATAATTGCAAAAACACAATATTTGGAGATTGCGGTATTTTAAAAAGTAATCGGACAGCTTAAATAACATTCATAGTAAACATGTATTACATTTGCGTTTTCTATATTGCTATAGAAAACAAGTTTTCAATTTTCGAATTTTTCAGTAGATATTTTCAAAATTTTCCATGACTTACATTTTGGTATCTTAAAAACTGCAAGAATCTTGGAAAAAAAAAAAAAAATCCGTTTAAGACGTTTGAATGAATTTTTTCTGTTAATAATTAACTGATGAAAGTGTGTAACGTAATGAGCGGTACGTAACTTTACATCAGTTTTATCATTTAAGTTACTCCATTGCACTGGAGTCAGCTGTGCTGTCACCAGTTTTCCGAAGTAAAGTAACGCACATTTTTTTGAATTGTGTTAACTAACAAATCATCTTTAAAATTACTTTAACTAAGATGTCATTAAAGGGACTGGCATCAACTTAAATATTCGTTTTGCTATCCCTCGCTCTGGTTGTAACTCCCTTCTCCGTGAGCGTAAACTCTGTCCTGTACTATGTTTCTGTCTTGTACTATCTGTCATATTGGACGTGAGTTTATAAACGGGCCGAGTGACCAAGTAAAAGAGCTCGAAATATGTGTTGTAAATAAATAAATAGCTGAATGTCTCGGTCTTCAGAATAATTATAAGTAGCTCAGCACAAAAACGAAAACCCCAGGCATGCATATAGGCATACGTAATTATGTATTTCGAACACTATAGGTAACCCACCAATAACCCACTAATAATTATCTATGTGTTCAACTTAATGCGTCAATAGTTACTAGCTAAAATTTTTTCGTGCGACCTCCGAGACATCTGCGCACGCGCCAAGTCTCTTCGGACGTTCTCGAAATAGGGGGGGGGGAAGCAACGAGGAAGTAGTAAGCGAACAAAAGCTGAAGGCATCGGGTAGTGCGCATCCTAAACCTATCTCCCCCTTTTCAGATGGAAGCGCCCGTGGCTCCCAGGCGCACAATACGCAAACAGACAGTATATACATACGTAGCGGCACCAGCGCAAAAGCCAGTCACCTTCAGGTGAAAAAATAAGAGTTTGGGATCTGGTAACACTACACTCTTCGTAGATATTGCTTCCCTCCCCGCACCAGTAGTCGCACTTGTAACAGCACGAAAGTTGCCTCTTTGTTTATTTTTTGTTTATTTACAACACGTATTTCGAGCTCGTGTACTTGGTCACACAGGAACCGTTTATGAACTCACGTCCAATATGACAGATAGTAAAAGACAGATACATAGTACAGGACAGAGTTTACGCTCACGGAGAAGGAAGTTACGACCAGAGCGAGGACGGGAATCGAACCCGCCGTCCTGGGCTTTCTAAAGTGACGCGTAGACCAACAACGCCGCCAGGACCCCAAGTTGCCTCTTGCATATCAACTTGTACAATTGTAAATAGCAATAATGAGTTTACCGTTCTATTTGCTGCCCTATGTTGCTGAGTCCGCATAACATCGTCTCGCAAACCTGGTGACTCGGACGTGATTTGAACACGCAATCTTCTGATCTGGCGTCATAGAAATTGTTATCAACACAATCAAGGGTAAAATTCTGAAAGCACGAGTGACGTCAACTAAAAGGTAAATAAGTAATTTTTTTAGTCAATATTTTTGAAATGAAACCAACTTTTCAAAGTAATTAAATGTTTATTGATATCAAGTTAAATATACTAATCTAATGAGAAACACGTGAACTGTGTTACACTGAAGTACAATTTGCTTCTTCTATAATGTGTTTGGTACAAAAAATGTTCGTTCAAACATTTATCATGAATCCAATTACAAGATTCGCTAGTTGGCAAGGAGGTTAAGATGCTGCAAGGTACCTTGATTTTGGAATCAACCAAGAAATATTTTTTCAGAAATTTAAAATGACTTTGTTTTCCCTCGAAAACTACGCCAAATATTTTACTAAAAACAAATGGATTATAGGTGTTGATACCAGGAAAAATAAATACCTATTCAAAATAAATCCGAAAAAGGACAATTTTTATCTCAAATTCAATGATGGACATAAATTCCCGATTGGAGAGTTTTTCTCGCCGTTCTTATTCATTAGATACATAGATCTTTAGACTGACTCACTCAAGTGTTAAAGCAAAGAAAGATTAAGTTTACAAATACCTTTGTGCTAAAGATGTACAGAAAATAAACAACGTTACAATGCACAAATGAGCAGGGATACTGCAGACACGTGTTTCGGCGTTACAAGGAACGCCTTTATCAATGCAAAAAGGTTGTGAGCTTATGGATGCACAGACATCTCTGTGCATCCATAAGCTCACAACCTTTTTGCATTGATAAAGGCGTTCCTTGTAACGCCGAAACACGTGTCTGCAGTATCCCTGCTCATTTGTGCATTGTAACGTTGTTTATTTTCTGTACAAAGAAAGATTTTCGAAGCACTTCACCAATTAAAATCGTTTAACTAGCACTTTTTGCCGATTCACCAAGTGTTTTCAGTTTGCAAAAATTCGATGGTTTTTTAGCCTTTTTTTCAGCTAAAACTCAACCTTGTGTCCAACTCTTATCTTTTGAGTTCTGCCTTGCTTTTTCAGATAGTTCCCGTTACTCATACGTTGACTATAAATTCAATATAGCTGTGTGAAAATTGATTTACATATTTACTCGATGGAATTCTTAACAACAATTCTTGGCGGGGGTTGTCCATCATTACCTCATTTTGCTTAGGTATTCATTTTTTTACAAGCTCTAGAGAATGTTTGTGTATACCCATGTACGAGCGTTAGAAACATGTTTTTGAATTAACATCATTTTGGACAGTTTCCTTCACATAAAACACTATAGTAAATTGTAACTTCACGTGTAAATGACAGTGACATAGTTATTAGTCTGTGATCCGGAAATATATAAAAACAACATTCGGGACAAACTGCATCTAGAACTTAATCAGAGCCTACATGAAAAATTTTAATATTTTATTCTGAGACATGCATACATAGATACATGCATACATACTAGTTACAAATTATCATTTAAATATTCTTTTATGGAAATCTCCAAGGTAACCTGCATTCTATAGAGGCAAACAACGAGTTCTTCATTAAATCTGAAAAATTAAACAAGATCTTAATAAATTTCTAATCTAGTCACCTGTTTTGTGAAAAACTGATTTGGTTTTTTTTTTCCGTAGAATTGCCTATTGGGCTACATGGTATGCCCTATAAATTACACTAGACGACAAATTTTCACTTTTTTTCCCTAACAAAGATGAAATTAACTGTTTTTGACTAATTTTGCAATGTAGAATTCAAAAATAATAGTAAAAAAGCTGTAGCACGTACAGTTTTTTTTGTTATGAATTTCTAAAAAGTACTGAACATAACTGAAAAAACATATCAAACACACCTTTTTTCAAGAGGAAAGGATCATAATATTAACTCCTAACTTTTTTTGAAGTTTCAAGAGAGACTCAAAGTTCAAAATCATGACCACTAATAGCAAAGAAGGGGTTCTTAGGGGGTGTACCCCCTCAAAATGAGCAAAAAATCACCAAAAATGATCTTTTCATTCTTGTTTTTTTAAAATGACGTTTTAAAAAAAAAATTCGATGTAAAATCAGAGGATAGGACCCCCTCCTATGATTCCTACGTCCGAAAAAAATTTCGCGCTGTAAAAAAAAAAATAAAAAAAAATAAAAACCGATTTTATGACTGTCGCACGCTAAATATGAGACACATCGCAGGTCTTCAGAAAGAAAGTGTATTCTGGCTGGTTCTTATGTAAAATTATCTCCAAAATACAAATATGGCCCCTTTCCTCTCCATCACTCTCCACTTTTTGCCGAAAGGACCCCCCCCCCCCGCCCCCTCTGATACAAAGCCGTAAAATGAAAAAAAAGCAGGTATTTAGCTCGTATTTAGCGTGCGTCAGTCATAAGATCGTTTTTTTTTTTTTTTTTTTTTTGTTACAGCGCGAAATTTTTTTTGGGCATAGGAATAATAGGACGGGGTCTTATACGCTGATTTTACACCAGAAAAAAAAATTTAAAACGTCATATTAAAGAAGCCAGAATAAAAAGATACTTTTTCACGATTTTTTGCATATTTTGAGGGAATACACTCCCCTCGTCCCCCCTTTTTGTTATCGGTGGTCATGATTTCGGACTTTGAGTCTCCCTTTACCTCCAAAAAAATTTAGGGTTAATATTTTGCTCCTTTTCCCTCCAAAAATAGGCATTTGGTGCGAAAATCATAAAAAATAGTAAAAAATAGTTTTTTTTTATTACGGAAAATTGAGACGTGGTGGAACTTTTTTACTTGCAGGTATTTAAATAACTATATGAATACGTAATAAAAATAATAATTTGGTTGTTGTAAGTGAACCACTGTCGACCAGTGTTATTATCTCAAAAAAAAACAAGTGATATTCACCTGAAATGTTTTATCAAAAACAAGAAATATAAAGAAATTAAAAATCTTTATTTTAAAAATTTCGATCTTACATGTAACATTTTCAAAACAATCATTTAAAGAAATTCTCAATTCAGCAATACCATAAACTCCATTCTTTAACATGTAACAGAATCCGCGAATCATATTATACTTTAAGATTTAAGCAATAAATTATAATCACTCTGTTTTGCATTTAAATTTCTTCTTATCGTCATTTCCTAATGTTTCTTCCTCGTCATCCTATTCCATTGTTGTGCATTTTTTCTTAGCAACCATGCTCCCCCCAAGTGGGTTAAGCTATTATCGTAGCATTTATGATAGATGCTGATGAAGGTTTCATTGCTGAAGTCGGAAAAGAAATAAACAGGAAATAGGTTTATTGATCTTTGTTCGAGATTGTTCTCCAGAAGTAACCTAGATGAAAGATTAAGAAATTTCCTGAAAGCAAAATATTTCACTGATATTTGTTTTCTTTTTTTCAATGCACATTTTTCCCATTTTCCTCTCTTATTTACTTTGTACATGACTTAAACAATGAATACAGGGTGTCCACTCCAATCGTGGACCAATAGCTAATTTCTAAACCGTTAGAGATAAGCATATAGTTTATTTAGGAAAAAATCTCCAAATTGTGAAAGGAATTTTGGGTCTATTCAATGTTTTTCAAAAAATCAAATTTTGAAAGAGTTACGAAATTTAAATTTTTATACAGCCCCCCAGTCCTATCAATCATATTTAGTAAAACATTCTTGACACTGTAACGTTTAAAACTAAAAAAAAATCAATCTTCTACGACAAAAATTGACCGAGTTATGACGTTTTGAAAAATCAAAATTTTGCATTATTTCATGACGTTATCTAGAGATCGCTTAAGGGACCGTATGCGAAATCATTCAAAATCTTGATTTTTCAAAACGTCATAACTCGGTCAATTTTTGTCGTAGAACAGTGATTTTTTTTTAGTTTTAAACGTTACAGTGTCAAGAATGTTTTACTAAATATGACTGATAGGAATGGGGGGCTATATAAAAATTTAAATTTCGTAACTCTTTCAAAATTTGATTTTTTGAAAAACATTGAATAGACCCAAAATTCCTTTCATAATTTGGAGATTTTTTCCTAAATAAACTATATGCTTATCTCTAACGGTTTAGAAATTAGCTATTGGTCCACGATTGGAGTGGACACCCTGTATATTTGAAAGAAGTTCTACTCAATTAGGCCAAGGCTTTATGTGCTTGCTTATATTTTTTTCGTTATGAAAATATGCCTTTTGTTTTATTGAATGCTTTATTGTATATTTCAGTGGGAATCTACAAATATATTTTTGAAAAATATAAAATTTATTTCGTTAAAACGTTTTTCTAAAGCTATTTATTTACGTTTCATGAATATACCACACATTTAAAATAGAAATATTTAGTAACATAAACAACCGTAAAAGGTTAAAGTACAAAATATTCTCTCACATATTAAGACTAATGTACAGTAGCAATTTTACGAGTCTCAAAATTTCTGTAGGCTGAAATATTTTCTTAGAAAAGGTCACCAATATTTAAACAAAACCAGGTCATATTTAAGGGATTAGTTTAAAAGAAAAAAAGGTTATTTAAAATAATTTTGCGGTCACAATAACCGGTCTGACGGATCTTGAGCTGAAATAAATTATTTACAAAAGTCAACTGAACAAAGTCGAAGTATTTCACGAGCATCTGTGAGCAATATTACTAGAGGCACGTTATTTACACGAATCTTTACTAAGTTCTAGGGCTGCGACATCGATGTCGATGTTTTGTAAACATCGATGTTTTTGTTAAAACATCGATGTTTTTAACATCGATGCTTTGGTGTCGATGTTTTTAAAACATCGATGTTTTGGGTTCGATGTTTTTTCCGATGTCGATGTTTTTTCATTTGAATTAAAAATGTAATAAAATTTCTCACAGAGAAGTGACATCGAGGGAAAAACATCTTCAAAATGAAAAAACTTGACATTAAAAATAGACCCAACAACATTCAATTTCAGAAACATCATCACCAATGTCGTAACCCTAACACATACGAAATACACCCGGAATTAATGTCTGACAAAAAAAAGTGCAGGAGCCCTTTAGTTATCATTTATTAAATCTCATTTTCAAACTCAAAAAGTCTAAATTCCCGTCAAACATGCAAAAATTCGTCATTTGAAAAGTGCTACAGCTGAGCTCCTATAATTTACCACGCGAATTAAGCTCGTTTATGTCTTTCATCCGCAATGTCTGAAAAATAGCATAAAAAAAGAAAGAACTGTAAATCTGTTGCTGCCGATGAGTCTGGAATTTCCAAAACTATACCACTTTTACCGAATAATGAATGCATTTAAAATAAACAGAGGGATTTTTTCTTGACACATCATAAACATTAACGGCGACAGGAAAACCTTCTCTGGTCTATTTTGTTTGTTGTTTTTTTTTTTTTTTTTTTTTTCAGTTGACTTTGTTAAGTGCGGTGTTGTACGTAAATTCACATTTCTAGCTCCTAATAACAATTGTTCATTGTTTGGAACAAATTTGTGTTTTATATAATCAAAATAATTCTTTCTCATCATTGAACTGACGGTAAGTGCTATGATACTTTTTTTCTTGGATTCATTTTCGAGGTAGATTAATTTTCAGTATTATTCAAATAGAAAATATTTCCTTTTTCTATAACTAGTTTGAATAAATTTTTGCATGTTTTATTATCAGTTCTTATTTTATTCAAGGTTCAATATGGTTCTATTCAAGGTATCAATACATGTTGCGAAATTATTCTTATTGTGTTAAGGACTCAAAATTCAGTATTTTCAATGTATTTGTCGAGTACTTATTCTTTTGTATTGCTTAAATTAATAAATATATTTGTTTATAAACTTTATTACTGGCTTTACTTTGACATTTTTGAAATAAAAGTTTTATTTAACGCATCGACACAATGCCAAATGAATTTTCTGACCCTCTTGAAAACATTTGTTAGAGATTTGTATTCAAAAATGTACGCAAAATATTTGAAAAAAGATCGATGTTTTAAAACATCGATGTTTGAGAACATCGATGTTTTTGGTCGATGTATCAATACCATCGATGTTGTAATTTCTAACATCGATGTTTTGTAAACATCGAAGTTTTGCCTTCGATGTCGCACCCCTACTAAGTTCCAAAACTTTACTTTAGCAACCCTAGCTCCGCAACGGTAAAAAATCGGATCCAGTGGTCAATCTTAAGCTCGGGCGTCGGTGTGTCTACATAGCGGCTCTAGTATAAAGAAAAGCTTTTTAAAATGGATTTCCAATTTTCTCCCCTTGATTTTGCTTCTGTGTTAAGCGAAGCTTAGTAATTATGATTACCTCTTTTTTTTCCCTCGTGTTTCCCATTTTATGTATCACACATTTATTGTGATCTACTTAATGTTCAATGTACAGTAGCCCCTCGTTATATCGCGCCTCGTTATATCGCTCATTCTGAAATATCGCTCTTTTCTTTTGTCTCCCCCTCCCCCCAAAAAAAAACTTTTAGTTCGAAACCATTTTTGAGAAGCTATGTAAGGTGCTCAGAAAAGGTGCTCTTTCTTATCTATTTTGTCATCAATGAACAAAACGAAGGTTCTTCTATTCCTCTGAATTCGCTGAAAAGAAGCAGCAAATTCCTGTCACCCAAACTTGCGTACTACAGAAACAGTTTGGAAACTACTGAACACTTTCTTTTGTATTGATACAATGAGTGAAAAGCATCTGTTAGTAATGTGTAGTAGTAATCTGTAAAAGTTATATTTTTTGTTACTTTTGACTGAAAAAAAAGCTAATGTTCGAATAAATGAATTTTTATGTATGTGCACGTATAATTTACTTGCATGCAGGATAGAAAACTATTTTTAATGACCTCGGTTATATCGTGCTTTCGGATATATCGTGCTTTTTCTTGTCCCCCGAAAAGCGCGATATAACGAGGGGTTACTGTACTTAAATTGTATCTGTGTTCCAACCCACGACATTAAACTTGATACGCGGCCGGTTACCAAAATCAGGATTTTTTAAATTTTATTTAATATTTGATCTTGTATTTCTATTATTAGTATTAGTTTCTCTCTAAAGTGCCTCAAAATAGATGAAGTCTACGAGATTAAGCAAAACTTCTATCAAATAACGTCATCGTTAGAAAAGATAAATCTAATAAAAACAAAATTCACTCACCATCAATCATGAAGGCACACCAAGCGCAAAATTAAGAGCAACTAATTTCAAATTATCTAGTTTCCAAGGTTATTTAACGCTTCGTAGCTATTTCTTTTGTAGCGCTTTTCTTCCGTGGAATTTTACGGTTTTGAAAATAAAAGTGAAAATTCTAATTATTTCCCTCGAGGTACGTAATTAATCATTACTATGAAAGCTTATAACGAAAATTAGTGCATGGACTTTTGGGTGTTTAAAATTGAAAAAGCTTTGTTTTTCCAACATCTAATTCAGTTCGGAATCCAAAAAATTTAATACGAGCTTTTTTTTTAACTTTGGAAGGCGTCAAATGTGCATTTTCTGGTTAATGAGAAAACTGAATTGAAATATTTATTAAATTTTTGGTTAAACATATGAAAGAAGTTTTACTTCTTAATGTATACTGAAACTTCATAAAAGAAAAAAAAGTTTCGTGGTATAAGGCTAGTATTAAAACATTGAAACATCAGATGAAAAAAGAGAAATTAACAAACACAATGAACACATTTTAATAAATGTGTAAAAGTTGTTTTTCTTTACATTTGCTCTTAAAATTACTCATCACAGTTTGCAGACATAGTACATTCCCAAGCTACTAGCAACGATTTTCCATGTGGATACAATATCGGCGGATGCCATTGCCACTTCGGTACTTGGTTTCCCACTTTTCCCAGCAGATAAAAAACAAATCAGAAAAAATCCTGGAAAATAATGGGTAGCTTCTATGCATTAATTCTGGCAGTAACATTTGTGAGAAAACAAAGAGTTTCAGCTAAAAGTCAGGAACCATTCTGAAATTAGTCTGAAATACCCCTGGAGCATTCAGATAACATTCTCATTATACGCAAATCACGTTTTTGAAAGATTTCAGGCATCTTCAAAGAAAACTTAAATATATTTCTCGTACAGGCTGGGCACCATCCTGATTTACCAGGAGAGCTGCTAAAGCATTTTAGAAAATGTAGGCAACGTTAATTCAGAGTTGCAAATAATGAACTGTTTAAACACTTGTAATTCAAGCAAAGCTAGTGTTCAGAGAGATAATGATAATCTTCAGCTTAACGCTACCTGATTAAAGGATTCATTAAGATCAGGAAATCATATATTGTTTTTATTGTAAACTGAATAATTTTCTATTTTTTCTGTCCATTATTGGAATATTTAATTTAAGTAAACCAAATACTGAGAAACTAAATTATGTTTTAATAATATATTCAATAAAGTATTCACTACTTACTTTTTTAAATTGTGATTAATTACATTTTTTATAGATGCACACACAAAAAATTACAATAATAAATTAGAAAAGTGAAATTGGGTTTTCATATTTGATAGCGAAAAAAAAAAAAAAACAATATTTTTCAAATGACAGATAAAACGCTTCCTAGTAATTGATTTTTACAGGTTTTTAAGTACTAAAATAAATAGTTCGCTCCTTTCAAACCGAAAATATTGAACAAAGGTACCCTCTGCTACCTAAATAAATTTTGAATGACGCTTAGCAGAAATACGTATACAACCAATAAGCTAGAAAACGAAATTAAGAGTAAAAACATACTTAGTAAAATCAAACACTAATGACAATGGACGTTGTGAATCATATTTGTTCAACAACTGGAAGCTAGCATATTAATCTCTAGGTGCATCCGCCATTGTTTTGTCTGTGGTAAAAGTTAAAGGAAGGATAATTACGTGTCTATTGTTGCCATGGGCGATATTTTCAAAGTTTTTTAATTTGAAAAAGTAAATTTTTCTGCAATGAGAGTAGAATGCTAAATATAAGCGTAATATTACCAAAGTATAAACAGATTAGAATGAAAAAAAAAAAAACTTTCTGAAAAAATGTTAATAAACTTGAATTTGTTTCTTGCACATTAGAATCACATTTTTTTGCAATTAAGATTGAGACAGAAATCTGTCGTAAGTATCTCTAAAATACAAATTGCAGACGTTCGCTATGCTAATGAGCCTAGAAAAATGTCCAAAGGTGACTAAAACCAAGTTTTGGGGAGTAAAATAGCTAAAGTCAAACAATCGCTATCTGGTGTAAAATTATTAAACGAGCTCTTAATGCATCTCTTAAATTACGCGCGCTCACTAGAAGGTTGATATTTGTATATTAATTGCAATTTTAAAGCAGCCAATAAAATTTCAATTAAAAGTTTGACTGCCCCTGTAATGAAATGGTTTCTTTTGAGCTGTGCCCAGCCTATTTCTTTTCGCATTTTTTTAATTTAATTTTTTTTTGCTTTTTAAGAAATAACATAGAAGTGT